>JASDQU011178706.1:14269-28214 GCA_032191745.1 Picea mariana
CTAACCCTGTGTGAAATTAGAAAGTCTCTATATATTAACCTCATGTACATTTAGATGTTAAATTATGCTTTGATTTATGGTTTTATAATCAAGTGGAAAACATAGTTTTTAAAATAAAATAGAGTTTTATTTGGATTTCCTTTGACAAGGATTTTGATGGATGAATAGAATAAGTACTAGTTTCAATCATAGCTTGCTTATCTTTGTTTATATAGATCTCGTCTAAATTAGTTATTGGTTAATGTAGATTGCTCATTTACTTTTTATATCATGTTTTAGTCTCTGTGTTTAAAGCATTGTTTAATTGTAGTTTGAATTATTAGTCTAGACATAACATAGTTTCATTTATGTAATTTCCTTTTCTAGAATTGAATTGAAATTATATTTCTTAGTTAAATGATTGAGTTAGGTATGAATTTTGATTACGTAACCTAGAAGTAGAATGATGATCTCATTATGATGTTAATGGTTTATACATGCATATGCAGGGTATTTAACATTATCTTTGTCATGGCTAAATTCGCGTTGGATTGTTTACTCCACACCTTTCATTTTGCCATCGAGATTAGTGTTGAGCTTATACCATTGGAATTTTCCTTTGTTTTCAAGTGTCATCGAGATATCATCCATCACCACCGAAGGCATTCACACAACCACCAACATTATATTTGAATTGTCATAAGTTAAAAGAATAGTTTTCTTTCTTTCATGGATATAGTTTCTTGCTTTCATAGCTTAGGAAATAGTCTTATTTGCTGCTGTAGGATAGATAGACTATGCTTTGATAAAGTAGATAGCAGTTTTCTCAAGAATTAGTTGTTAGTCTTTCTTTCTTTCAATAGACTAGATTTTCTTTCATGAATTGCATTGAGCATTTAAATTTCCTTTCATGCAAGAGAAATAGTTTTGCATTAGGCATTTAGTCCACTTGCCTCTTAGTCTAGATAGTTGTTCAATGATAAGTCTTTGCTTACTTGTCTATTTGCTTTAGTAGGATAGATAGTTGTCTTTTCTTACTTGTCTTTTTCTTTAGTAGGTTAGTTAGGTGTCTTTGCTTACTTGTCTATTTGTTTTATAGGTTAGATAGGTGTCTTTTCTTACTTGTTCATTTATTTTATTTCATAGGGTAGTTTCTCATTGAATGTAGGTTGGAAATTTAAGATAGTTTGATTTTGTCATTTTCTTATTCATATGATTAGGTAGTTTCTTTTTCTTATTGACATGAACTAGTTTCTTTAAAGTAGGGTTTTCACTTGCTTTTCTTAGAACCATCCATCAATCCTTGGCCCCAAAATACTTAGGTTAAATAGTTTCAATTGTTTAGTAGGGTTTGCTCATTAGATAGTTTTGCTTGAGTAGATTAGCCTTAGATAGTTTCTTTCATTAGTTAGATTATACTCCTACCAACCTTTTACCTTTGACATATATTTTGCTACAACTCTAAGTTTACTTACCCTGGGTTGACAATTTAATTGAGGGTAGTTTAGTGTCTTTTTTAGTACATATAAATCACCTAACATAGAGGTGGGGCACTTCATAGTCTGGAGATAGAATAGTATATCTCCATACCATGGGTTCAAAGATGAAATCAGAAAAATATCTCCTTTAATCGGCGATTCTTCGGGTGTAACATCACCTGATTCGACCAGAAGTTCCGAGATAAGTTTCTTAAATACCAATGACTTTTTGGATTTCACGGAAACAAAATCAAAGTCAAATTCCTGGAGGATAATGGTACATGTACTGATATTTCCGCCAATGATGTGTCATGTCAACATGTATTGAAATAGATTCACAATGACAATGACGATGGTCTTACGGAGCATAATATATTGACGAAACCACTGGACAGCATGCACTGCTGCCCATGCAATATTTTCAACATGGGAGTAGATGAGTTCCGGTCCAACCAGGCCTCGAATCAAGTAATAAATCACATTCTCTTCGAGCATATCGTCCTATTGAACCAAGACCATACCGATGGTTGACTCTGCGACGACCAAGTACAATAAGAAATATTATTATAATTGGGAGGCTGGAGTAGAGGGGTAGACGTGAGGGCACATTTCAATGCTTCGAAATAGTTTCGAGTGGCTTCATCCCAATAGAAAGGAACTACCTTCTTCAGTAAACACATGAACCCTTTAGTGATCTTGACATAGTTTGCGATAAAACGACAAAGAAAGTTCACTTTACCTTGTAAACTTTGAAGCTAAGGAACTATGCATGGAGGAGGAAACTGAACTATTGCCTCAACCTTCAGAGGATCGACCATGATCCCTATTGTCGAAACTATGAAATCTAGAAGACGACCCGACATCACACATAAACTGCACTTGTTTGGATTCAAGCGAATCCGATAGTAGCGACATCCCTCAAAGATTAGTCAGAGGTGCACGAAATGATCATCTCTCTTACGAGACCGTGATGTGAAATCAACGAGATAAGCCTCAACTATGTGTCTAAGGTCATGGAAAGCAAGATACATGGCTCACTGAAAAGTGGCTCCATTATTCTTCAGGACAAATGACATCTTTCGATAAGAAAATGTACCCCATGGACATATAAAAGTTGTTTTATGCTAGTCTTCGAGCTTGATCTGTATTTGGTTATATCCAAAAAAACCATCCATGAATGAAAAGACCTCACAGCCTGCACATTCATCAACAATCTGGTCAATGAATGGGGTGGGGAAATTATCCTTTGGACATGCCTTGTTCAAATCAAGAAAGTCCATACATACGCAAATCGTACCTTTCTTTTTATTGACCAGAACATGATTTGACACCCATTGATTCAACTGAACAGGGTAGATGAAATCGAATTTGAGCAGTTTCTCTACTTCAGCCTTAATAGCTGCTTCTTTTTGAGGATTCACCGGACGAAGCTTCTGTAGGACCGATTTTTGCATAGGGATAAGTTGTTATTTCATGTTCGATGATTCTTGGATCAATGCCAGACATTTCCTGGTAAGACTAGGAAAAAACCTCGCGAAATTCCTTAAATAAATCTGTATAAATCTAAATCTCCTCGGGGGAGTAGTCCGCTCTGACGAATACATTCTCCATGACGCCATGGGTTATGGAGATGCCAATAGGTATTGTTTCAGCGATAGTTGCCATATTACCCTCAGCAAAAACTATTTGCGTAGCCAAAGGATTAATAGGACAAGACCTATCTCCAGTCATAGTCAACACGAATTCACCTACCTCTATTGTTCTTAACTCTGGGAGGAAATAAGATCTGTGATGGAGATCATCACAAGTTCTGTCTGGACTATTAAATGCCTCTAAAATCACCTCATCATAGGGAAAGACCAAGTCTAAATAATCGATAGTGGAGAGGGAACCTTGAGCCCAAATAGGCTCAAGAAATGAATCTAAATCCTGTGCGAGAGTTGGATCGGGGTCGGTCGAAGCTTGCTGGACAATAATGTACGCAAATTCTTCCGTGGACAAGGGAATGGACATGCAATGATCCCTTGTCCCTTCCATCGAGGCCAATGGGGAAGGAAGAGTACACATATCATTCAAGTAAGTCGTATGGAATGACGACACTTGAAATATTTTAGCCCGAGGCTGGTCGGGGACAACCGATATCATCTTGACATCGCCAGAAGGAGGAATGTAATCGAAAGTACCCATCAAAGGTGGGCACAAACCAACCCCAACATTGAAGAAACTAGGCTAAGGGTTATCAATCATCGGGACCATGGATGCCCTCGATGAAGGGTCAGGCCAGGAGTAGGAAAACTGATCAATGGTTATGATTTGGCCCTCATGTGGAAACAACAAGACCCAAAAAATTGTGGCAACCACTGCATGCATTGCATAGGTCCAAATCCTTCCTAACATAAGGTTGTAGTTGAGAGGCGGATCGACCACTTCAACTTCGACACACACAGTCTTCACTCCTAACTGCATGGGGAAAGAAGAGATGATTCCATGTGGTCTGAAAGAATGCCCATCGAAAGAAGTAAGAAGAGTAGGTGACAGAGACAAAACAGGTTGGCCAATGGCCTTCCAACATGCCAACGAAATCATGCATGTCGAGGCACCGTCATCAACCATTATGCAGAAAATATTCCGAGTAAAATGTTTCCTGGGGTGAGCCACTACTATCTGAAACACAACGTGGTAAGGGAGATGAGGTTTCAAGTCGGTTGTATCAAGCTTGATCATTCCTGGATTATAGGTCTCAGTAGATCCTAAAGCAGACAACAAAGTCTTTCTCTGCGAAGGGCAGCTCTAGAGGACCTCCAAAGCAGACATCACGCAAGGGGTTTGTGACAAATCCTCCACCACAGAGTAATTATGGGTGGCTCTTGCATTCCGATTATGTGAAGCTTTCTTGAACACTCATTTCGGGATGCATGTCATTGTTTCTCCCATCGTCTTCTCGATCTGGAGAAGAACAAATGGGTTTACAACTTCCTTACCCTTTTCAAGAGTTGTTGGCATTCCGTAATTGTGTTCCCTAGTTTCTATGTAAGTGTCACGTATTATCATATAAATGTTCCTGGCCAAGGGGTTACTAGAAGACAGAGGGGGTCCCTGACTGCCCCCATCTGTGCTCAAAGAGTCTTGAGTCAAATTTTTCCCATGTGGAAATGGGTTCGTTAACATAGCAGGCTGCTGCTGCGCCAATAAATTATGGGCCTCCACAAGCCGAGGGCACATGTGATTCAGATGGTCTTCCATGCAAAGGTTACACAGATACTTTGAATTTCTCTTCTCTGTGTTGCCCCCACAACATTGTTGGTGGGTTTCTTATCTCCCTTTCCATTCTTGTTTCATTTCTTTTTGTTGGTTGGCCTTTGAGTTTGTCGACTCCACAGTGTGTACGTCCGACGTTTGGGTAGGGGAGCAGCCGAACCGGGGGTCTGGCTAGCCACTGTCTGCTATATCGACAATTTTTGCAATTGATTCAACAACTGATCAATGGGATTTGCTTGTGCTGAACCAACTATACCATCAACATGTGGTCTAGACTTGTTTCTGGCCTTGTCTAGGATGGACTGTGGAACATTTGGGAAAACCTCATAGAGCAAACCAGACTGAGAGTATATCAGTTCAAGTTGTTGAGCTCTCATTATCACCTCTTCCTTTGAAAACACTCCTGACGTTGCAACGTCCTTGGATAACTGAGTTACCAAAAACTTAAGGAACCACTCTAGCAAAAACACCGGTGGGAACGATACTTTTTATCAAACTCTTCCAACTTCGCCATTCTCGGATGTGATCTGAGATATGATTGGCCTTTGTTTTCTTAAAGTTGGCTAGAAATTCGGTGTCGGCATCGTATCTCATAGGTAGTTGGAAATGGTTCAGAAAAACCATTTCCAAATCAATAAAGTAAGAGTATCTTGAGTGGTCGAGCTCAATGTACCATTTCACATCACTCCCGATAAGAGTGCATTGAAACAGGTGCAATTGTACGAAGTCGTCTTGCAGCGAGTTCGACGAGCACCATAGGTGGAAAGTTGTCATGTGATCACCTAGATCTTCATTAGGATTACCTTTGAACTTAAAAATGTCTAAGGAAACTTAGTCAACATGGGAGGCCAATGCGGAACATGACAAATCGGGTCATTTAACAACCTTGTTAAGTCTGGCAAATGTAACGTCGCCAAACATGGTATTTTGGGCTGTTGACTATGTATGGGAAGAAAGGAGCCTAGAGTTTGACTAGCACCAGGTTGCCAGGAAAAGTTGGGTTGTTGGCCAGTGTTCTGGTAAATACCATGGCCTTGGCCAGTGAACGAATACTGAGTTTGTTGGGAACTCATCAGGTGATTCCCGTAATTGGACGTTAAGGGATGGGCGGGGATTGCTCCCTGTATTGTGTTCCAAAGATTCTGGAAAGGGTTTCCCCCTAGCGATCCAATGAAAGTAGGTACTGAGCCTTTCCCCGAGTTCCATTGACCATGGAAGGGGTTTCCCTCGGTTGAAATCCCTGACGAGGGAACTAATTCCTACCACGAATTCCAGATTCCTTGTGAGGAGAAAACTCTTGTGTTTTCCACTTGTGTAGGAATAGTACCCTGCAGAGGATTCTATTTTCCAAAACTAGGGTTTGCCCCGACCGAGACGATAGCTGAAAAGAAAGCGTTATTTCCAAAAGAGTTGAACAAAGAGAAAGACATTGAACCTACCAACGTGGTGTAGGAAGAAGGTCCTAGACTACTTGCTCCAAACAAGTTGTAGTTCATGTTTGGCCCAATGGGTTCCTGGGGAGCACCGTTGAGCGAGGGGGATGAAGGAGGCATATGACCTCCACATAAGGGATAGTGTTATAGGGGGCTAAGTTCCCCCCCATGGACCCTTTCAAAGGAGCATTTGAGATCTCTTCCCTGAGATCCATGGTCTGTAGGGTGGAGTAGGTGAGGATGGAATTTGTATCAAAGTCGGGCATCTCGTATGAAAACGGAGGACCCGTCACACTCTGTGTGAACGGTGCAGTGATCACCACCATTGATAGAATCAGAATGCTACCTGAAGTAAAGGTATTTGAGACCATTTTGTTCTGGACCGATGAAGGTGGGTTAGGAGGTAGAATGCCCCCTGTGGTGGAAGCCTTTGAGGGAGTGTGAGGACTCCCAGACGAAGTAGCAGCATTTTCTTCCATCACATCTTGCAAAAATATATGACGCTCACGATGTGTTACCTTTGGAGGGGAAACCTGTATCAAAAGTGGTGCTAACATTCAGTGATCAGAGTGTTAAACAAACTGAGATCTTTCGCTCCAAGGTCAGAAATAGTTAGTTCCTCAAGAAACCCTGAGAAGTCAAACTTCAATTAGGGAAGAGGTTGATTGCCTCTTCTTAAAGAAAAAATTTCTTGACACATGAACACTACTGATGCTTAAGTAGCCTATGTATGTACACAGGCTGTTTATAAATCAAGGCGCATATGTACGTGTGTTGACCCACAGCAAGTTGCGTATACCTCTGTAACTTCTCAAAAAATAAAACAAACAGGTAGAATGATAGGGCAGGGAGGACTGGTATGGCACCAACAGGTGACCAAAATCTCTTAAATACTCAACAAACTCACAAAAAGTCAAAAAGGTAATAAAACCAAAAAACCCAAAAACAAAATCCCCTAAAACCCTAGAGGCTTTCCCAGTATGGTCACCAGTTTTGCTATAGCGGGAAAACCCCCCTATGGACTACACTAGGGTTTAACATGTAAGCAGATCACAATCGTCTAAAAGTCTCATACTTTTCTAACTACCCCGAACATATCACAAACTCGTACATGAAATACAAGGTAAGAAGGATCAGGTAAATGAACATTTTACTCCATGTCCAGTGTTGATCCTCTCGCGCTTGATAGCTCCGCTAACTGCAAGCCTCCTCCCAATGCTGACCTGCATTCACAAATAGATAAATAGGAAACTACAAACATGCATTTCATATATAAATCATGGGTTAGATTTTAGTGTTATAACAAGATTTGCCTCACCATTGCTATCTTGCACAAAGGGCCTTTTTCCATTTCCCTATGCAGACTTATCAACCCCCTTTTTGATAAATCCAGAGCCAAAATTATATATTTTTCCACATATACACTTCCTAACTGCTTTGCAAGATGTGTATATGCTTGATTCTCCACTACAGCTTGCGTATATCGGAATTTGTGCCAGAAAATACAAAATGAGGTCGGGTTTCCATGTCACGATAGAAGATCTCTGATATTTGGCCTTCCATATACTGGAAAAGTTCCAACTCGGCCCTTCAGTTGCATTCTGGAGGCTATAAGAGCACAATTTCAAGCTATGAAAAAAAAGGAGAAGAATTCAACTTTGAGAGCAAAGTTACTCTGGAGGAATTACTTCATATTGAGTTTGCATCCCTTTGTCCCTCAAGTCTAAACACAGTGTTCATCCCCCAAGCTCTTCTCTTATTGTCAAGAGAATCTCTTTATCTCTTTGTTATGAGCTTGTCTTTGGTGGACGATTGAAGTGTATGAGACCTAGTTGGAAGGAACTTGGTTTATTGGTTTCGAACCGTGCCGACATAGAAGTCTGTAATGTTGATACTTCTGTTAATCAATTATTAATAGAAATACTCCTTTTCTGTCCTATCGATATCTTGCAAATATATGATTATTATCCATGGGCATGTTTTTAATGTTTATTAATGGATTGTGCTATCTGATCTGCTAACTCATTTTATATACTGTCACTATATACTTGCATCGCTTGTTCGTCGAGAACTTCTTGAAGGAGTGAGGCTTTAGGTCAAAGTGCTCAACGGTGGAACGACATCAAATGATTGGATCGAGGTAGGCTTCTTCCTTGTATTGCACATTAGTTTATATAGCATATGTTGGAATTGAGTTCATTTTTGTAGTCATACCTGTTTGTTGTGGTTTACCCTTGGCCATAGAGAGTTTTTCCCTTGTAACAGTTAGAATAAATCATAAATCAAATGCAGACATTTGACACATCATATTTCGGGACAGGAAAAGTATTTCTTTTATTGATATCACAATGTTTAGTTACAACAAGGTCGACGACTGCTCCACGAGCCTGGTCCAGGTTCCTTTTCACCAAGCTCAAGTGCACCTCTGCGTATCTTTCTCCTGTCAACCTTCTTCTTGGAAATGGAATGGGATTATGATGGAGGAAAAAGGGAAAAATGGGGAATTCAGATGCAATTCTCTCAACAAGGTTGCAAATACTTGGGGCAAGGAGGGGATGTGAAAGGGACAGAGTTTCACTGTTCTTATGCTTGGCTTAGGAATGATACCCCAACACCTCCTTTTATATGAACAAAGGATGGTTATTCAGTTGGGTGACGGGCTATAGGTGGTGGATCAATTGGGAAAGTACCCAATAGCCCGTTATCTCAATGAATTCCTTGCAACTTTTTAATTTTTGCAACTTTTGCAAGTATACGCGGGTTGTAATGGTGTAGCTAGCATATGTAAGTAGGCTGTAGTGGAGCAACAAGCGTGTGTACACGTGCAATAGTGGTGCAGGGTGCGTACATATTCAAAAATAGTGATTTTAAGAAGAGATACTCAGTGATGGCTTGGAAAAAATAGCAAGTAAGAAGGCCAAATGCCAGGTATGCATGTATGGAACAATTTAGGATTATAACAATAACAAAGGAAATATAAATGATATCCAACCTCAAGACAAAACATGCAAAGAAGAGTAATGGGAAGTCGAAGAAGGAAACTGGAAAGTGTTGTGAGTTCCACAAGAGCCCCTGGCACAACACTGATGAATGTCACTCAAAACAATAATTGTTGGCCAAGATGAAATAAAAATATTGGAATCTAGATCAGTCTCTGATTAAGAGAAGGATAAAGGAAAAAAAAAATCATTGATGTAGAACCCAATGCTACCATTGCAACTGTAAATATCAAACCAAAAGATTTATAGGTGCTTAAGGAGGGGAAACACCTCTTCCATTCACATATGTGAGTGAAGGGGACTCTACTAAATTTCATTGTTGACAATGGTAGCCACAAGAAATTTATCTCGTCTTAGGTCATCAGTAGATTGAAGTTTCCAAAAATTCCACATGCCCAACCATACACCATCAATTGGTTTAACTGGGGATGAGTCATCCACACCAACCAACAGTGTCACATGTCTTACAACATCAATCCCTTCAAAGGTTTGGTATTGTGTGACATTGACCCACTTGAAGTTTATGATGTTATTTTAGGACAACCCTAAATGTCGAAACATCATTTTTTTTATGAATCTGGGCCTCATAGTGTCATTGTTACTATGGGAGGATATCTCTATATGGTACCAGAGTTAGTTCCAACTATTTGAATTTCCTTGATCTCGGTAAAGAAATGTTGAAGGGTAATCTATCAAACTAGAAAATTTTTCCTCTTCATGGTTTTATCAGAAGGTTAATGGAAGGTCATTATGACGACCTCCACCTCATCTCAAGGTCTATCTACAAAACATAATCAGGTGGACAATATTTTAGAGGAATACATAAATATCTTCGTTTCACCTATGGAGGTGCCTCTCCACTGCCAAGTCAAACATTCAATTGAATTGATACCTAGTGCTCCTATACCTAATGGACCAATATACAAATGCTCTCTTCAGGAGAACAAGGAAATCAAATGTCAAATTCATGAGATCATCCAAAAGGGCCACATTCGACCAAGCGCCTCACCTTGTGGGAGACCAATTGTATTGACCCAATCCCCCACATTGATAATATTCTCGTTAGCTTAAGGGTGCCAAGTTTTTTAGTAATATTGATATGATGTCAGGTTACCACCATGTTATGATTGAACAAATTGATGTATGGAATACTTCCTTCAAGTATAAAGAAGTCCTTTTTGAGTGGTTGGTCATGAATTTTGTCTTGACTAATGCTTTGACAACATTCATCAGGATGATGGATGATATATTGCAATTGTTTACAAACTCTTTTGTGGTTGTATATTTGGATAAAATACTCATCTTCAATGGTACTTGAAAAACATTTGTATCACATTCAATAGATCCTAAGCACCCTGTGACAACACAAGTTATATGCCAATCTATAAAAATGCTCATTTAACATGCAAAGAGTCTAGTATCTAGGATACATCATGAATGAGCATGGGGTGCGTGTGGATCTAACCAAGATCCAATTCATTTATGATTTACCAGCCTCGATGACTCTAATAGATCTATGTATCTTCTTGGACCTTGAAAACTTCTACCATAGGCATGTGTTGGGGTTCTTTGATATCACTTGGCCCTTAATCCAAGTGACCAAGGATGGAGCTAAAGCCAAGTTTTTTTGGTCTGCGTCAGAACCAAAAGAATTTGGGGATCTAAAACATTGCCTCTAATCAACACCAATCCTCACTCTACTATACCTACAACAACCATTAGAGATTGAGACAAATGCCTCCAACTATGCTATCGATCCAATACTCACTAAACATCGACATTGGATGGCCTATCACAGTGAGACACTCTCTGATGTTGTTCGCAAGTATCCAACCTATGAAAATGATATGTATTCCATTGTGTAAGAATGTCAACAATTGAATAATTATATTTTTGGAAAGCAAATAATCATACACATTGATCAAAATCCCCTGCAATTCATGCAAACATAAGGAAAGTTACAAATTGATTGCCATCAAAGTTGGTCCACATACTTGCAACAATTCCACTAGAACATTAATTACAAGAAGGGAAGCACAAACCGTGTTGCAAAATTCATTAGGCAACCACTAGTTGTGGTGATAACCATAATTCTTAACTCTTGTGGGAAAAAGGACTCCTAGTGGCCCCAATTGTATGAAAATGACCATTATTTTTCTACTACATATCAGACATTGGGCACATGTAAACAAGCTCCAAACTTTCACCTCGAGGATGCACTTTTTTTTTTATCTAGGACATATTTATGTTCCTTCAAGTGAGTGTGGAAAGCTCATTTTGGAGGAACATTATAGTTGAGTGGTAGGGCACTTTGGTGTGGAGAAGATAGTATCAATACTTCAAAAGTATTTCTATTGGAAAAAAGTATGATAGGACGTCAACATGTATACCAGATCATGCACTTCCTATGACATATGTAAAAATACCATTAAGAATCAAGGGATATACACTCCTCTACCTACCCTAGACAATACCTTGGAGTTTGTCTCCATGGATTACATGTTATCTTTTCCCTCCACCAAGCATGGTAATGATTGTGTCTTAGTAGTTGTTGATCGATTCTATAAGATGGCCATTTTGGCACCATGCAAGAAGAGTATAATAGTAGAATTCATTGCTAAGATATTCTTTGAGTGTGTTTGGGTTAATTTTGGGCTACCACAGACCATTATTCTAGCTAGGGACAGTAGGTTCCTTAGTACCTTTTGGTCCAGCTTGTGGTCTCTGATAGACACAAAGCTAACCAAATCAACTGCCTTCCACCCTCAAACAGATGGGAAAACAAAGGTGGTCAAAAAGATTATTGTGCATATCCTGTGCACGTACAACTCCAAGCATCCTTGTACATGGTATGAGATCCTTCCACATGTTCAACATAGCTACAATAGAGCCTTCCATAGCTCTATTTCCTACAACCATTTTCAAGTGTTCTTGGGGTTCCAACCATTGTCCCCCATTGATGTAGCTCTTCCCATTGCATGTACATGGGAAGAGTCCTCCCATGATCAGACCAAGGTAGATAGAATATCTGAATTTGTTGAACATATATAGCATATACAACAATAGGTTCATGATATCTTGTAGAAAGAAACGCTACATACAAGAAGTGACATAACCAACATTGGGTTCCACACAAGTTTCAGGTTGGTGATAAGGTGTAGTTTCATTTGTAGAAAGAGCACTTCATATTCTCCCATGGGAATCTTAGAAGACTTAGATATGGGCCTTACTATCATGATAAATCCATTTTTTGTTATGAGAAATCTTACCCCATGGATAGGTTAATGTAATGATCCCAAGCCATTATGCAAGGATCATCATGGTTTTGGTGTCTTTTTAAAACTTTTTTTGAGTGAGGTATTTCATCAAACACTTTGCTGATCTACTTGTTTAGATGTGTTTATATGTGTGTATGCAACAAATAACAGAAAGAGATAACCATGGAACATACCTCAACCATATGTAATAAGATAGACAAGCCAAAACATATCAAATCTTCTTTATTCATAAAATAGAAGAACCTGCTACAATGGAGATGCCTATCTGGAATGCTCAACAGATGGCCAAGATGATAGACAATGGATAACAAGTATGAGCTGCTACAAAATGCTCCCGACAATACAAAATAAGCCTCCAAAGGCTCGATAATAGATGAAGACCAATGCCAAGTGTCAAACCCCTCACTGCTGGAAGATGCTACGCTCTGCTAGATAACTGAAGCTCCCCAACAATTCGACCCTGGTGCCAAAGATGTCCAATCACCTCCAGAAAGATGCCAAACAGTAGATCGGGTGATGGTAAGAACAATCCAGGTGCCCGAATCTCCAAGATCCCTCTCAATCTCTGTAGATCTGAACTCCACCACTGAATGGTGCACCCCACTGGATGACTAAAGCCCTAGATAATTCAGCCCTGATGAAGGAGTCCACCAAATGCTCTAAAAATATCCACAATGATAGATCAGGATGCTGCAATGAGAACCCAAGTGCTCAAATCCTCAAATACCTGCTAGATCCTTAGATCTAACTACCCTCCAAATAATGGTGCGCCCCCTCTTGGGAAAACGTCCCACTCTCAATACAAATCGATCCTCCACTGAAAGACTCCGGAAAACCACCAAGAATGATGCCAAGAAACCTGAAAAATACCTAGAATTTCTGGAATCCCTTCTCCTCAGCTAGGACGAATCCCTCCTCAATGAATGGTGCGCCCCCCTTGCTAGAAACCCCCAACTGGTGTGCCCTCTCTCGGTCTGCACAAGCAACTGATGTGGAATCCTCCTACAACTGAGTAGATCTAGAACTAGAATGGTGTGGGAGAATATTGCAGCTCCGAGACCAAGCTTGGGACAAGCTAGGTGGAATCTTTCACCACCAAATCATCCTCTAGGGTTTGTTAAGTCAAAACCCTCAAAACCCCCAAGAGATGGGCTCACTAGCTAAAGCCAGATATCAAAAGATAATCATACATGAATCAATGAGAAGAGGCCCTTGCCTTTCCTTTATAATTTTGGGCTCACCTTGTCCCTCCAAAGTGACTTTCATTTTATTAATATTTAATTAATTAATTAAATCACTTTAACTAATTAATTAACCTTTTTACCTTTGAAAAGCTCCTTATCTCTCCTTGTGGCTTCCCTGGCCACTGAAAGTCACTTCTAGCCATCCCACCCTGTAGTGTTGCTCCTTTCGATTCCAATGAGCTATTACACTAAGAGGTTCCTCCAAGTAATGTGCCCAAAATGACCTCTTCAGTGAATTCCATTGACTTATAGCTCAAAATAGTCAAAATCATGGAA
>JASDQU011178707.1:8860-25504 GCA_032191745.1 Picea mariana
TCTTCTGGCTTCTACTATCAACAATAAAATGCAGTGGGGTCCCCTTCACCCACATCTGTGAATGAAAAAGGAGCTCCCCCTCTTTAGGATCTATTGGTTCTTCTGTTTAAATTGTTGCGGTCACGACAATAGCAGTGGGGTCTATGTTGATGATCTGTCTTTTACCAGTATTTTCATAATCATATTTTGAATCAAGGTTGGGCTCCTTGTCTTTGATCTCGACCACCAATGAATGTTTTGAGTGACATTCATCGGTGTTGTGCCAGGGGATTTTGTAGAAATCACACCATTTTCCAGTGTGCTTCTTTGTCTTCCCGTGACCCTTCTTTTCCTATGTCTTGGACTAGTTTTCGGGAGACTGTTTGTTAGGGCCGTCTTTGCCATACTTTCTTTGTTGCGGATTTGCAGATCTGAACTCCCATTTGTTATGATGCTTAAATTTCTTCTCAATTTTAACAGCATATTGATAAGCAACACTGAGTGATGAGATGTCCAGAAAATCCGTTTCAGTTTGGATGTATCTATGTAGAGCCCCACGATATTTCAGAACCAAATGTCATTCGAAGTCTTTGATACCCAGATTGGTAGGCAAGGTATGGAAGGTATTGGTGAACTCCAAAACTTCTTGGCCCCTCTCTTTCTGCAGTGTGGCCCATCTCATTTATTGGTCCCCATAGTTGCCAACAGGGTAATATTGTTCCTTTACCGCGTCCACATAAAAATCCCAAGTGGGCTTGACCCCATATATTCTAGACTCCTTTGTGGAACTTTGCTCCCAGTAAGTTTCCCACCAATGTTTGACATGGGGGAGAGCTTTAAGGAGTGAGAAGGTGATCNAGGGAATCCGCATCTATCTGACCTTCAAATATGAGAATATCAAAATTAACCTGTACCTTGAAAGGAGAGGTGCTTCCAAAGTGGTTGTTTGATGAAGATGCATCTCTTGTTATTGACAGGTGTTGAAGGATGTGGGAAAAATTCTCCATCATTTCGTCCCTCTGTCACGTGAGAGCTTGCTCAAGCAACAGATTTATAGGATCATCTTCTCTGCCATTTTTCTTTTCTTCTACCATGGAGGGTTTCTTAGGCATTCGAGAGAGATTGTCTTCAATAGAGACAATCTAGAGACCCAACTTGCTATACTCGGATCTCGTCGGGGACATGCACTGAAAAAAAATGATCAAGAATAGCCTGCTCTGATATCACTAATCCAGATTATTTTTGGCACGAAATGAGAGCGGAGATATAATAAAGAAATGCACATAAATATCACAGATATTCAATAATATAAAAAAATTGTATCAGAGATGCAACCATAAACACATATATATAGTAATACATGATTTCTATTAATGAAATAAATGTACAGAGACTATAAAAATATAGAGTGAAAGACTTGCTAGAATGGTGGCAGCTTATCTCTGAGAAGAGATGTGACGCCTACTCGCATTCACAAGAAGATGATTACCATGAGGCTCTGAAGGCATTTTCTACAATAAACATAAATTTAAAAAAACCCTAGACATCCAAAAACCTAACCCTAGGAGATGAAGTGCCAAAAAGTCATGTGGGCCCCGTTTTGGTAAGTTAGTACATCAACTTCCCGGGGTCGTAACTTTTGCATACGATCTTCATTTTAGGCGTATGATAGCCCATTGGAAAGGTATTGTTGAGGAGATTCATTTTAGGAACAATATCGAAGGAATTTCCATATTGAAAATCTTTTTTTCCAAAAAAGCATCGTTTAGGGCCTCAAAACAACTCTGGAAGTGAAAACTGCTAAAAATAGTAAATTACCAAAATTGCCAGAAAACTATTTTGAGCCAGTTGGAAAAGGTGGGTGGCCACCNNTCCTCAACTTGGAAAGCTTAATAAGAGCCAAATTTGATCAATTATCTTGATCCCTCATTCTTGGTAGTTTCTAGTGAAAGATGTTTGATCTAGGAATAGTTTTGTGGCATGGTATCGAGAGAAGAAAAAATATGGATAACATTCAACCTTCAAGTTAAAAGACTGTTGGAAAAGTGGAAACCTACAACTCATAAAACAATCATTAGTTTCCTTCATTTTGTGTGTTTCTTGCTTTAGAAATTGTATAGATTGGGGTTTCATAAGCATGCTTTTAAACCTTGACAAGTTTCTTCATTCATCATGAACTATTTCGATAGGTGAAAATACAATAGTAGAAAAGTATCAAGAGTGAATCAATTCCATGCCTTCACTTGTCATGCCTTTCCTTTCCTTCACTTGACTTTCCTTGCCTTGTCTTGCCTTCACTTTCCTTGGATTACCTTGCCTTTCCTGGCCTTCCCTTCAGTTTCCATACCATGCCTTGGCTTGCCTTCACTTGCCTTGTCTTGCCTCGTCTTTCCTTCACTTTCCTTGGATTACCTTGCCTTTTCTTTCCTTCACTTTCCTTGGATTACCTTGCCTTGCCATGCCTTTCCTGTCCTTACCTTCACTTGCCTTACCATGCCTTGACTTGCCATGCCTTTCCATGCCATTCCTTCACCTTCATTTCCATACCTTTCCTTGCCATCCCATGCCATGCATTTTTATGCCATGCTTGTCATGCCATGCCATACCTTCACTTGATAGGCCTTGTCTTTCCTTCACTTTCCATGCCATGCCTTGCCATGCCTTGTCATGCCAGGAATTCACTTGTAATTCCATGCCATGCTTTTCCATTCCTTCACTTTCCATTCTTTCAATTTCCTTGTATTTCCATGCCTTCACTTATCATTCCATGTCTATCCTAACAAGTTGTTAAATTTTCAAACATATGTAATAAGCATTGAACAAAAACCTAGTGTTGGAGATACTCCAACAAATGGTTTTCTAGTTGATGGAATGATAGCGTAGGGGGCCCACTAGCTAAAAAATGGTGTTATGGATCCAATTCCACTGGCAGGTCATGCATTTGAGTCATGGTTTGAGTTTTATCATGAGTTGCAACTCACCTCCTCAAGCCATTTAGGGACATGTGTCCAATTTGGTCCGAGGGCATAAAATCCAAATCGAGCAGTATAACGTAGTTTTGTAAGCTCCCACAAGTTTGTTTGGCTAAAGACCATGTGACTACACTAGAAAAAAATGCCCGACATAGTGTTCTTGAAAATCGACCTCCTCTTCAGGAATTGCACTATGCGTCATTGACCAAAACTATAGTGTCATAGATACGCCCACAAATGGTTTTTCGGTCAACGAAATTATAGTAGATGTGCCCCACTAGTTGAAACCTTAGTTGAAACCAAGTGCTCTAGAACTAATGCAATAGATGGTTCATTCATCCAAGTCTTGGTTTGAGTTTTATCATGAGTTTCAACTCACCTCCTCAATCCATTCAGGGACATGTGGCCAATTTGGTACGAGGGCATAAAATCCAAACCAAGCATCATAACAGAGTTTCATAATCTCCCACAAGTCTATTTGGAAAAGTCCCACATTTATACACTATCCAAAAATTCCCAACACAGTGTTCTTGAAAATCGACCTCCTCTTCAGAAATTGCACTATGCCTCATTGACCAAAACCCTAGTTCTGTAGATACTCCAAAAAATGTTTTTTCGATCGACGAAATGATATAGTAGGGTCTCCACTAGTTGAAAAGAAGTGCTCCAGAACTAGTGCAACTGATGGTTCGTTCATCTGAGTCTCGGTTTGAGTTGTATCGCGAGCTACATCTCACCTCCTCAAATCCATTCAGGGACATGTGGCCAATTTCGTCCGGGGGCATAAAATCCAAACTGAGCAGCATAAAAGAGTTGCATAATCTCCTACAAGTCTATTTGGCTAAGGCCCATGTTACTACACTAGCCAAAAACACCCGACACAATGTTCTTGAAAATCAACCTCCTCTTCATAAATTTCACTATGCCTCATTAATCAAAATCCTAGTGTTGTAGATACTCCCAAAAATGTTTTTTCGACTGAAAAAATGATAGCATAGGGGCCCTTCTGGCTGAAACTAAGTTCTTTGGATCTAATTCAATTGGTGGTTCATCCATCCAAGTCCTGGTTTGAGTTTTATCGCGAGTTGCAACTCGCCTCCTCAAGTCATTCAGGGACATGTGGCTAATTTGGTTCGAGGGGCATAAAATCCAAAACGAGCAGTGTAACAAAGTTTCGTAAGCTCTCGCAAGTCTATTTGGCCAAGGGACACACAACTACACTAGCTAAAAGTACTCGACACTATTTTCTTGAAAATCGACCTCTTCTTTAGAAATTGTACTATGCCTCATTGACCAAAACCCTAGTGCCGAAGGTACTCCAACAAATGATTTTTTTGTCGATGAAATGATAGTGTAGGGGCCCCACTAGATAAAACCTAGTGCTTCAGATCCAATGCAATGGATGGTTCATGCATTCGAGTCTCATTTTTATTTTTATCACGAGTTGCAACTTGCCTCCTCAATCCATTGAGGCACATCTGGCCAATTTGGTCGAATCCACTAATAAAACTTTGATGAAAATCATGAGGTATATTATTGGTGAAAATACTCATGAATGGCACTTACAACTAACACATGCCTTTTGGGCAGATTGGACAATGACCAAAACTAGTACTAGTGAGACGCATTCGATTAGTTTATGGAAAAGAGGAAATTATACCTACTAAGTTGGAGATTACAACCTATTTATTATCCTTCCATACTAAGGAATTGGACAATAGTCTAATAACACATAAATTTAAAGCATTAATAGCCTTAGAAGAGTAGTGAGAGTTTGCAACACTGACAATGGAAAAATCAATGTGGTTTAACTGATGTGATGAAACCCATGGATTATTCTCTCTATTTGTATCTCTGATTCTTCTTTTCCACATGCCAATCAAATATGAACTACATTAGAAGAGGTTTTGGGAAGAAGGATGAGTTAAGAGGACATCGGCTAAAGAATGAACTCATTTGTTTGAGCCCTAGTATTTTTGACACCATTCTTCACCAAGTTAAAATCATTGAGATTAAAAATTAAGCAGTGTAAGATTAAGAAAAATGATGAGCAATTGGTGTTGTTCGTTCTTTCTAAACTTGGTCTCAAATAATCTATATTTATTTCTACATTCCATTCCACCGATGCACTTGGAACCAAATGGAAAATGTCATCTCTTGATGACTTTGCTACTGTAGTTACTAAGGAATGAGACAAAATTATGTAGATGAGTACTTTGAAGTCCTCAAAATCCCATGCCTTTTCTACCAATCAAGGTATAAAGGAGTCGAAATATTTAGACAATAGTAACAATAAATAACAAAGAAAATATAAGAAGGAACATGGGCAAAAGAAAGGAACAAGGAAGAAATGATAAGAAGGAGCATGGGAAAAAGAAAGGAACAAATATCATTTGAAATTAATCATGAGACCTCCCATTCAAAAGGTAACAAAATTATCCCTAGATGGGGTATCATAATGACAACCCAAACTGGATTCTAGGTTTTGGCCAGATGCCATCACACTAGAGCTCCTCAATGAAAGCCATCCTTCAATATACTAGAGGCTATACTAGGACCATTATGTTGATATTACTCCACCTTGCTCCAGTTGCTCAATTTCGTATCATGATGGTTCAAAAAAAGTGCAGCATAATTAATTCTATAGGATCTTAAGATTCAAGGGATAAGCATAGTTTAAGGAATATGGAAAATGTTGGTTTCTCAAACCCTAGAACTAGTAGGAACTTGGATCTGTCTGTTTGGCCTCTAGCTACATTGACGAGGTCAATTTTTTTACATGCCAAGGTTTTTGGGTTTATCAGATTGATGGTATCTATATTCATAGTGTTTTCTGGAGTTAGAGAAACCATTTTTAGAGCCAGAAGGGACTCGCTGGCCCTCATTCCCACTTAATCCCAATTCACTGGTCCACAAGATCTCTTTATTAGTTGCATCCCAAACCTACTCTATTTCATTTATGGTCACAAAAATTTGTCAACCATGAAGGAAGGAGGGCCCAAGGAAAGAACATGATTCAACATGCAAGGCTAAAACATCGATTCAAAACAACCTAACAAAAGTTACCATTATATAAAAACAAACCAAAGGATTACTAGAGCTCAAGTAGATTCCATGAAGGCAACAATAGATTACCATTGAAAATTTCCTATGAATATCTAGCAGGAAATGGCATCCATGGAGAAAGACATTCATCAATACAAACATAATCTTTCAAAATCTGAATTAGAATTGAAGGACTAGATACCCAATATTGGATTTTCCAAGTCTTGGGATACTAAAAATTTCAAGTTAATTGAGTTATATTGGCTTAGAAAGGAATTTATTTCCCAAGTCATTGAAGAGAAGGGACAACAACAAGAAGATTTTATATAGAAATATTTTTTTCTAGATAAGAAGTGTTGGATGCAGACCCATTCAGGGGAAAAGGCTATTTTTTGGAAGAGAAGCATGAAGGGAAGAAAGGACAAATGGAAGGAAAAGCAACATGTGCGAGGGAAGCATGTGAAGCATGCATGCAAGGAAGACCTAATGATGTTAGGGTTAGTATTTTTACAATGTATTGTAATGGATGATGAGCCAATAATATAAATAAGTAGTACTTAGGGGACATAAGAGGATGGGAGAGAGAACAGTGGAACATGAAGAGTCTGAAAGTTGTAAAGTTTGTAAGAACTATACTATTCCATAGCTGGTGAGATAGAGAAATAGTGAGCGACTCAATCCCAAGGGTTAGATCATAGGTTGAGAAGCCTGGTGCGATCTAGTCAGCCTTGCAGGGATTGGGGAGCCTGTTGAGAGTGTAAGATCCAAGATTCTAAACATGTGCGATGTGACATATTATTGAACCATAATAAATATCTTGAGAGCTATATATTTATGGACGTTATTCATGAGGGGGTGAACCATGGTAACACTTGTGTTATGTGATTGAATGTATGCGTCTCTAATTTTGTTAGTGTTGAATGTTAGATGAATGAATGAAGGAACTAGTTAGATCTGATATTTCACATTCATGAATAGAATGACTGCTCTAGTCATATGTTAGAATGAATAAATAAATATCACAAAGTACAACCATAGATGTCCACTCATTCCCGGTCTGCAAACACCTAATTATTTCAACCACCCATAGATCTATGTTAGGTGAGACTACACAGTACACCCTGTGTGTTGCGTTGCCTTCTGGGTTACTATGGGGGCTGATAGTTTTAGAGGGATTTTAATGGAAGCTTTTTAAATATGAACCTGGGTAAATATATGACATTAAGGTAGGATCAGAGCAGATAAATAACAAAGCATAACCAAATAAAAACCAACAAATGGATCTATTGTTAGTTAGTTGGAACATGATGGGATTGAGTGAATGAGATCTGCAGAAGACACATCAAAAGAATTCTAGATTGGATGACAAGACGTTAAGAAAATGAGAATATAAAAGGGGATGTTGAGACCGTGGGACCTAATGAAGGTGGAGATAGAGAGTTGGTTGAAAACAAAGAAGATGGATTTTGCACAGAAAGATAATAGAAACCCAAAAATGGCATCGCGCAAATATCTGGAGAAGTACATATTCAATGACTTACATGAAGTATTTTTCTGTGATTTCCTGCATGTGTTGCAGGAGTGGATATCAAGGTTGAAATACAACCATCCTACTAATAGCATCAGAAAGCTAGAGTAGAATTCTATAGAGATCACGCAGTTACAACAAGTTGATAATAAATTTATGTGTGCAATAGATTTCTGGTTAGAAAACATTGTTGCAGGATTTATCACACAATTTGTAGTAGATACAGTGAAGCATTACAACATTGCGGAGAAATATTTCTTGAAGGGACCTCGAGGTAGGTATATCATATCGTTGTATACTTCTATTAATATATTACTATATAACAAAGGTGTAATGACAATGGCTTCAGACAACTAAGCTTCTATGTGTGCATGGGGGAAGGGGGGAAGCATTGATAGGAGACAGAGAAATGGATAAAGGAAAGAAGGAGGAGGCCTTGGACCCAATCATGATGGATGAATACCGGATGAAGCCAATCATGGCAACAGTTGGAAGAACGTGCAATGGAGTACTCTACCAATATAATATGAATGCCAATAAGAGAGTCGTAGCCACGAGGGAGGGCTTGGTAAGTGATGAAGAAGAGGTAGAGAATATCCAAGTTGTGGAGCAGATTGAGGAAATNGCATATTAGTGTCAGTGTGGAACCCATAAACCCATGTGTGACTAATACACCTATAATAACACCACCATTTAGACGACCGAATTTCGGGAGAAGGAAGAGAATAAGAATTACATCTACATAGGGAACAAGAATCGGGGGAGCTAGTTCAGGAAGCATTAGTCAAGTATATACACCGTGCAGAGGAAGTAGTTCAACATTCAAGATGGCAAGACACGATCCCACCATCAGGTTACCAGAATTCAAAGGCGAGGCGTTGGAGGACCATGAGAAGCACTTGTTTATTTGTGAAAAGATCTGGGAAGAAAAATAGATCACAAATGAGGACACTAAACTTGCACAGTTAGCTATCATGTTAAGAGATCATGCACTAGATTGGTACATGAGCTTATCTACAAACAATCTTCCAGGGACAACCAAAACAATTGGAGATATCAAAACACAATTGATAAATGAATTCCAGAAGCCCAGCTCATAGGATCAATACATGAATGAGATGATAGAGATTAGACAAAAAGTAGGAGAATATGTGTGGGAGATTGACCAATGATTCAAACGATTGAAGGGAAAGCTAAAGTATGTCATGACAGATATGCAACATAGGAATCATTTTTTCAATTAACTACTCTCACACTTGAAATACCCCTTGCGATAACAAAAGTTTCAAACCTAGGTAGGGGCTCTGCAGGAAGCCCTACAACTGGAAGAGAACCAATATCAGAAGACTGATCCAGCCATAAAAGAGTTAAGGAGGATCTGAAGAACTTAACATTTCAGCTAAACCAGAACAAGGATAAGGACAAAAGAGAAGTTGTTTGGTGTACCACATGTAGGAAAGAAGGACATCATAAGAATGAATTCTACATGGAAGCATGATTGGCAAGCCATTTTCCAACAAGAGGACTATGGTGTGAGATTTGTAAGAAATAGGGGCATGATCCATATCACTATCCAATGATGCAAAAATACCAGACAATACCTAAGAGTTGATATTGAAACTTTTTCAAGTCAGTAAGCCATAATGAAAAGGATTGCAGGACCATGGACCTGATGAGGGAAAGAACATCAGATGCTTACAGGGTATAGGCAGAAATGATGAATGGGAAACATGCACCATGGTTTAACCAAGTACCATCCCCATATGACACTATGTAACAATAGTATAACATCGTGCAACATCAATATAACACCGCACAACTGAAGTACAATACCGCGTAGCCACATTATAATCTCACACAATATAACTAGGTGCCCCAGTACAATGCACCATGATGAAATCGAGTTGGATACAAAGGTGGAGGAAGAGGAAGAGGAGGATTTTGAAGAGGTAGAGGACCAATGGTATGCCACAACTATCAAAAACCAGGACACTATGCAAGATAATGTCCACTTCCACCTGCGACATGTATGTATTGTCGCACATCAGATCATGAAGCAAAAGAATGTCCTACACTATTGGGGAAGATCCAAGAAAAAAGAAATCAGAACAATCATAATGTTCAGTAGATTTTTTTCGAAGTAAGGGATGATAGTATAAATATAAACATAGTTATGCGTGAAGAAGCTAAGACAGAAAACGACGTAGTAATACAAGATCCAACACAACACTAATGGGTGAAGAAGAATGTCGAACCGCAGAAGAAGTTTGATGCATAGAATGAAAAGGAGATATTCAAGAAGGACATACAATAATTCTTGAAACCAGACATTGCATCGACATCAACTGCACATCATACTCAGGAAGTACCAGCATATGAGATGCCTCCAACACTGGATCACACCAAAGAAGCACAACCCCTAGGAAAAGTAAGTACTATTAAGGGTTTTTTTCAATCTTGTGTTAAACTACTAAATGATCCATCATTTGTTAAAGTGTCACAAAGTATGCTAGAAGGATGTATCAGAGAGGTAGAAGGATAGCTAGAAAAAAAAACCATTAATCATCTGCATACAAGGATGAGAACAAGCAGAAAATTATGACTGAACGCCAACATTGAAGATTTCAACATGGGAGATATTATACTGTATTTAGGATCCAATGTAAATGTGTTACCCAAGAAGACATGACAATGTATGGGAGAGCCCACATTAGGATATTCACCTATTCAGCTAAACCTAGAAAATAAACACAATGTTCTACCAATTGGAAGGCTAAATGGGGTGACAGTAGATCTCGATGGAGTGTGCACTAAATTCGATTTCGAAGTGATAGAGATAGTGGATGGCACAACAATTTATCTGGCATTGCTTGTCTTGGATTGGGGTTGAAAATCAGGCCATAATCAAGCTAAAAACGAGGAAGATGACATTTGAGTCACGAGAATAGAGAGGCATTGCGCCATTATATCCATCAGAAGGGGAAAGCTTTGTAGAACCCACTTTCCTATATGTTGGCCCTTGGTTATGTATTAAGGAATAAAGTGAAGATTAAGGATGAAAAAAGAAAAAGTATGAAGTGCGTAGAAGGCACACAAACCAAGGAGGGGTCAAAGTGGTTAAAGAAGCAGAAAAGGAGCGAAGTAAGGGAAAAACGAGTTGTTAAAGGGGAAGATCAAGGAAGACAAAGAAGCAAGGAAGATGAATCGTGGATAGGTCAACAAGCGGAAGAAGACACTAATAGGTGCTTTGGACCACCTCGCGGAGGATAAGGAAGGACAGATTAGCGAAGCCCTTAAAATGTGGGTCATTTGGACCTAGGGTTTTGGAATCTAGGGTTTTGGCACCAAGGGTTTTATACCTAGGGTTTTGACACCTAGGATTCGGTATAAGTTTGTCCAAAGAGTCATGAAATGTATAAATAAATGTCTAGAAGAATTGATAGTGTTGGTTTTTATTGGGGTTACAATGGTTGTTGTCATTGAGAAAAGTGTCTTGCTGTAAGAGAATTCTGTATTCTGGATCTTCAACTGGGTGCGAAGATCAACCCTGCAACTGGGTGCTCAAGGAGGTGAGAGAAAGAGGAAGAGAGAGAAGGATCTGCAGCTAAGTGCGCAGATGGAACTATATGATTTCATCTAATATATCAAGAAACACAGTTTTGTGGATGTAGCCCTAGGGAGAGGGTGAACCACATAAATCTTGTTGTTCTTTGTGGTTGATGTTGTGTTATTTTCTATATGTTGTACTGTTATTTTATTGTTTTTTCCATATTAAATATAGAAGGTATAAGATAACTTCATGAAGCTAAGTGTAATACTGTTAGAGACTCTCTAGGCTACATTGCGTTGTTGTTCTAGAATCATTTTGCATTTCCCCTAGTTGTAGACACATGTGTCCTGCAACCCCCTATTTCTACTTTGGGTGAGACTTCATCTTCTTCGCAAGTGTTTCCAAAAGGTCCAATAGTTAGTGTTTGTTGGTGTGCTGTTAGAGTTGAACCTTGGGTCTGCCCCTGTGCCAACACTAGACCTGGAGAAAATTAACCATTTGTACAGAACAACCGTGTGAAAAGAAGATTATGTGAATCCAACTGCATATGGAATACTCAGTTGGAGAAGTATCATGTGATGTACGTTAGACTCAGATACATGGTTAGAGAACTGGAAGCATAGGTTACATGAAGTCTTCACAAGAATATGTGCAAGAATAGACCATGAAATAAGATGGGTAGGTATAGAGATAAGGGAACCTCCCACCTTCCATGGGGTGAATGACTTAGAATCATTCTTAACAAGGTACGAATATGAAGTGTTATAAAATCATATGCTCTTAGCTCTGGATATAGAACTCAAGGAAACACCTGCAAGATGGTGTGGTGTGCACAAAGAGACAGTCAAGGACTAGTACCAATGTAAGAGGTTATTTTGAATTAGATTTGGCGTAGAAAAGGGAAGCAACGAACTGCAAAAATATGCTGGAAAGGGGGCACCAGAAGAACACTTGGAGAATTTCAAAACACTATGGAGGATGACACCACCAGAGGAATGGCCTCATCATTTTATTCACATTAGAAGGGATTACAACAAACTAGTATACAGACCAGGAATTGTGCAGAGGAACTACAGACTGGACAATATTATAGCATAAGTTTACAGTCACTTTCTCATTTGAAAATGAGAACCCCAACATAGACTCAACACTCAAAAAACTCATAGGGGTGATATCATTAAAGAACCAGAAGTTGAACTTATTACCTAAGATCAACAACATAACAAACAGACAATAAAAGAACTATTGTCATGCTACCATGTGTAGGAAGAAGCACCAGATGAAGATGAACCACACAACATTCAGATAAAAGAAGATGAAGGTGAAAGAGAGGTAGAAGGTCCACCTATGGAATCAAAAGTGTTTGTTGTTCCAATCAAGGTGAATAAGGCAAACATTGGTACAACTGAGAATCCCAAAATGGCCATCATTGGAGACTACTAAGATGAGCAGACAATAGAAAGCATAACAGAGTTATTGCGCGAATACAACGATCTGTTCCCAACAACGTTCATGGAAATTAAAGGCATAGCAGGAGAGGTAGGTGAAATGAATATACCTCTTATATATAAGGAAATACCAATAATACAAAGACCATATAGACTAAACCCAATATATAAGCAAAAAGTGAAGGAAAAAATTGACAGGATGTTGGAGGCTGGAATCATAGAACCAGTGGAGGAATCTAAATGGGTAAGCCCTATGGTAGTTCAGGAGAAGAAGAAGGGATGGATTAGGATATGTCTCGACCTAAGGAAGTTGAATGATGCTTTCCTACATGACCCTTTCCCTACGCCTTTCATAGATGAAGTGTTGGAGAATGTAGGAGGCCAGGAAGCTTACTCATTCACTGACGGGTTCTTAGGTTACCATCAGATCAAGATAGCTCCAAAAGACAGGTACAAGATCAATTTTTCCATAGAATGGGGGTCCTACTAGTACACAGTCATTTCTTTTGGACTGAAGAATGCACCAGCAATATTTTCTAGAGTAGTCATAGTTGCATTCAAAGAATTCATCCACCAGTTTCTAGAGGTATATCTAGATGATTGGACAGTCTACACTCTATTGAAAGACCATGTAGAGGTGTTGAGTTTGATGTTAGAAATATGTAGGCAGTGTTAGATATTGTTAAACATCAAGAAGTGCATATTCAGAACACCCTTTGGGATACTATTGGGCCATATAGTATGAAAACAAGGCTTGCTGGTAGGTCATGCCAAGATTGCAGTAATTTTTAATCTGCCACCATCAAAATCAGTACATTAGTTAAGAGAACCATTGGGACACACAGGATACCACAGAAAATTCATAAAAGATTATGCATAGATCACTTTCCCAATGAATAAGATGTTGATAAAATATAACAAGTTTCAGTGGAATGAGGACTGTCAGGGAGGATTGGACACCCTAAATAAGAATATGGAAACCACACCAATACTAGTATTCTTGGATAGGGAAAGAAATTCCATGTGCATGTAGATGCATCAGTCATAGCACTTGGAGCTATTCTGGCGCAGCCAGGAACAAGAGATTTGGACCATCCTATAGCATTTGCTAGCAAAAATGTTTTAGAGTCAGATCAAAATTACAATACCACATAAATAGAAGGCTTAGCTATGGTCTATGCACTTTAGAAGTTCAAACATTACTTATTGTGAAAACATTCCAAGATGTTTATATATCATTCAGCTCTCAAATACCTATCCAATAAGCCAGTGTTGGGGGGGAGAAATTGTAGATGGTTATTGTTGTTCCAGGAATTTGACTTTGAAGTGATAGTCAAACCAGGAAAGTTGAATACAGGACCAGATCACCTGTTAAGGATCACCAATGGAGAGGAACCTACGAATCTAGAGGACAACTTTCCCGATGCAAAGTTATTTTCAGTCCAAGTAGCTGATGGATATTTTGATGACATCATTCAATACTTGAGTACATGGACTGTGCCACAAGAATTCAACACTATGCAAAAGAAAAATATGGTAGTCAGAGCTATAGACTATCAATTGATTGCATGACAGTTATACATGATGGGTGTAGACAACATCTTGAGAAGATGTGTACTAGAACATGAAATAACTAGGATTTTAGCCGAGGCCCATAAGGGAATAGAAGGAGGACATTATGCAGGAAAAGATATCATACAGAAGGTATTGTGCACATGACTACGGTGGCCAACTGTTCACAGAGATTCAAAGGACTACTGATAGAGATGTGATGTATGTCAGAGGGTTGGTAAACCTAATAGACGATATGATATGCCCCTAAGGCCAAAAGTAACCTTGCAGGTATTCAAAAAATGGGAAATAGACTTTGTGGGACCAATTAACCCACCAACAAAAATGTCAGGAGAAAGGTATATTATTATTGCTATAGACTACTTAACAAGATGGGCATAAGAAGCACTAGTAAAATATTGTAGCGCAGAGAAAGCATCACACTTCTTGTTTGAGCAAGTGATCACTAGATTTGGATGGCCAAGGATTTTGATGAGTGACCAAGGCACTCACTTCATTAACAACACTATTAAGGCCATGACTAAGGAGTTTGAAGTTTATCATAAAAATAGTTCACCATATCATCCTCAAGCAAATGGAACAATGGAAGCCTTTAATAAGATCCTAGAGAATGAAATGACAAAGATCTACAATGTCAATAGGGATGATTGGAACTTGAAGATACCAGTAGTACTGTGGGCATACAGGACCACATGTAAAAACTTGACAGGGAAGACACCATTCAGATTGGTGTATGGACAAGAAGTAGTGGTGCCACTAGAAGTTTTGGCACCTAGTCTGCACATAGAAGAAATTACTAACATGGTCGAGCAAGGTAGAATAAAAGAAATGCTAAGTTGGCTGATGATAATGGAAGAAGATAGGATTCTAGCAAGGTTTCACCAAGAGGTACAAATAGCAAACGACAAATCTTGGCATGATAGGCATATCAAATGGAAAAGTTTCAAGGATGAAGACCTAGTTTTGGTGTACGTCAGTAAATCCCTTAAGCACCCAGGAAAAATTAGAATGCATTGGTTGGGACCATATGAAGTAAAGATTGTCACAGATGGGGGAGTTGTATAGTTGAAGGATTTGGGAGGAAAATGCACTAGCCAACAAAGGAATGGGGACAGCAAGAGAGGGGTTACTGCACCAAACATCAGAAGACAACACCCAACTAAATTAGAGGTAGTGAGACAAAAATAAAATGTCCACATGCACCAACCAAACAATATAACACCCACCTAGAAAATTTAGCATGTTGGAAAAAGGATCAATGATCAGAAAAAGGCAGAAATTGGAAAAATGGCGGTTACGATAAATAGGTGCTAACTGGCGATGTCTATCAAAATTGAATGAAAAGAACATTTGAAGTGACGTCACATTAATGTCTCCAACTGGCGATGTCAAGGAAATTCAATGTCAAGTACACAGGAAGCACCAATTCATTTAAACCATAGCTAAGGTAACTTCTCCGAGAAGTTTCACGCAATTTATATATAAGGAAAGCACACAGGTAAGGGAAGGGTTATTGAGAAATTGAGAAAGCATAGAGAGAGAGAGTATACAGAGAAAAGGAAGATTCAACAAGATTTATAGAGAGAACTAGCTTGGCAGAAATCAACCTGAACCACCATGGCACCACCCAAGCTAGGGGTGTCAAGCTAGGCTTGCAAAAAACCTCGAAGCAACCTTAGAGCATCACAACAATCATAGGGAAGGGAATAGGAACCCACACAGACTGTTGAATTTTTCAACTTGGATGATATCCCTTTACATAATATGGAACCAACGAACACCACACCTTTGGTGGAGGAAACACAACAAACAAAATTAGTTGGCATGGACATCAATATGCCATAAATGGGACAAGGACAATAAGTGAAGGATGTAGGCAATCCTTCATTCCCTAAATACACTAAAGAGGCCCTAAGGGTAGATGGGACAGTCCCAAAACAGACATAAGTGGTCACGCCAAGAAGGTCACACACAACAACGTCGGAACAACAACAAGAGGGTACAGTAGAAGATGTCATCGGNGAACCTTGACTCAACCACCACAAAAAAAGGGAAAACAACCCATAGCAATATCACTACGCAAATAGGATGCAACAACCATAGCCTTTCGGCACATTCCAGAAGGGGAGCCTGTCACGTCTAACCTTTTAGGATGTGTGGAAAAAATACAGTACTTCAACCACGATGTGGCCGACGTCGACAAGTTCCCTAAATTTGCAAGGCAATTCTACCTGGACAACGTGGGTACATGACCCTTCGACGATCCAATTTTGTAGCCAAAACAGTGGGCAACTGGACTGGCCAACACTGAGATTCTAAACCTGTTGGAAATCCCACATTTTGGAAGGGGTCCATCTCGAGGGCAGAGTCCCACATAGTGCCTCGATGGACAAGACAAAGGAGAAGGCATTGGAGGAGGAGATTAAGAAGATGTATGGCATAGAAGCAGTGTCACACAGAATCATCATCAAGGGCATCAATGACGCAGAAAAAAGGATGACCATTGTTCACGATTAAAATCACAACGAGGATTTCATATTCAAAGTATTG
>JASDQU011178710.1:0-18572 GCA_032191745.1 Picea mariana
ATAAGTGCTTCAGAAAATAGGTGTTGGTGAAGAACCATAAAAAAGGATTCGAATTGAAGAAAACACCATCAACCATCAAAAGATCAATGAGGTCCATGGAGGATGAAAACTCCAAATAGGAAGTATGGCCAAAACTCTATAGATGACCAATTAACCCCATGTTGTTAATTCGATCAAAGATCCATATAGAAATACAAATTTCAAACTTCTAAAAAAAAGAGATTGATCCTGTGAAATGAGTCCTATCTCAGAAAGCTAGATGAGGTACTCATGTACAGTCGACAAAAACATCATAAAATGAGTGTCCTTATGGATGCCAATCCATCTCACCAGATTGCATAGGTCAGTAGCCTCTGCAACCAATGATTCAAAATAGAAATTAGTGCTTGATACAAGGATCACTCTTAAAAATAGTTGATGTCGAACAAAACGATGAAGCATGAAGAATCACCTGAGGAATCATTCCACACCATCGCCCCACAATGTTGAACTAAGTGGAAAAGATGATGACAATGGATGTCACAACTGATGACTAAAGTATGGAGTACGAACTAAAGTCGAGAAAGATGCAAAACAACCTAAGAAAGAAGCACTCCAAAGTGGTGATCTCCAAGAGACTGCGAAACAAGGAAGTACATGGAAACAAATGCTTGGTTACACTATTAAAACTATCTCTACGAGTGGAACATCATCCACTACTCAAAAGTGCAAAATGAGAGGTATCACAAATAGCCATCATGGAAAACAATCCTCGATATGGGTCCCAAGAAGCAAGGCCATGTTAGATATCCATGTACAAGTGAGGAATCGATTCTCTTAATTTGTCCATGAGAAGATCATGAACAATCTTCATATCAATAGAATAATCTATTAATTTGTATGGAAGTGAATGAATAATTACAAGGAGAGCTCCTCAATTTATAGGATTGAGGAGGCCCGACAAATACCTAAGATTAGCTTGGAAGTTGAAAGAATCTACGTGAACTTAAATCACACAAGTTGTCATTTGTTTAGAATTAGAGACAATATAAACAAACACACCAACATTTTTTTCTTTACACTAATTAAAACACATAGATACCTTTGATCTTCTAACTAGGGGTTATCACCTCCTTATAGTATTTTAATTTTATTTTACCTTCTCAATCTATATTGCGCCAAAAATTCTCCTTAAATTTAGATGTAATAATATTTTTTAGATTACCATTACTCTACATAGTGATATCTTTCTTTATTCCCCAATGATTTAACCAAGACATGGCATCTTTATGCCAACCTCACTTGAGTTAGGAATGGAGATTGAAGAAATATTAGGAAGCCTCATGTATTCCATGTTGTTTATCTTGTTCTTGTACACTAGCTACCTAGTAATAGCCATGATCTCAATGGGGCAAAACATTGACTTCTAGGAGGGGGATAAGATAGGGTGTATTGCCTTTGATTTTGAGATTATAAGTTATAAAACACTTTTGGATATATTTATTCATGATTCTCTAGATATGCTCCAACCCCAAACCTTGCAACCATATAAGATAAGATGAGTGAAGAGAGTCTCCAAGAGTAGTTTCTCTTTATCCCATAGTAAACAATATCTTGATTTTTTTCAAGTCCATAATAAGCTTTCCATCCTCCATTTATCCTTTTCTAAATGTTGTAGTTTCAATTAAGCTTGTGATGAAGATCGATTCTAGGATGTTTGTACAAATTCCATTACTCTAGGATTGTTGTTGTCATACATGAAATTAGCATAAGTGATCCTTTTGGATTTAATATTATAACCTTCATTTTATTAGTGTAGATAGTCATACCCATACTAGAGAAGAAATATTTGAGAATTTTTAGTTGCTTTTCAAGATCATGGGGACTCTTCACGATAACAACAATATCATCAACATAAGGAAGAAGAACGATGACTATACTAGCTAGAGTTTGACCGAATTAATTTATGTCCTCCAAACAACCCTCTAACAATGTATATGCCAAAAAGGGTAGGGGACAAGGAACACCTTTGCTTAACTTCCTAACAATGTTCATGAGATTGGAAATAATGTTCCTGTACAACCTTATCGCAAGAACTCTTAACTCGAAAGGAATTTTTATCTCTTCTAATCTATTCCAAAGGTTGGTTCTGGGAAATATGTTAAAAAAATTTCTAAATTCAGAACGAAATAAAGGATATTGGTTTAATTACTGCAACACTCATCTGCAATGATACTAAGAATAACAAGGTGGTCCATAGTTGAATTATATCTCATAAATTCGACCCGACCTTTAGTTATTTTTCTATGGCTTTCTAGCCATACATTAATCTTATTTTCCAAAATAATTCCATATAAATTGGCTAGAAGGGGGCTAATCATAATGGTGTTATAATTGGAGTGATTGATTTTATCCCCACTTCTGAAAATATATACAATGAGGTTTTGAGTATAGGGTTTAGGAAATCCCCTCTTGATTACTAAATTGAAAATCTTGTGGATGTGGGGGATGAGGATAATCCCTCCCTTTTTTTATACTTCTACCCGGTATCCTTTGATGATCCAGATTATTTTTGGAAAAAAATGAAAGAAGAGATATTACAATGAACTACACATAAAAATTTCCAGAAACTGAGAAATACAACAACACAATGAAAGAAGGGATATTACAATTAAATACACATAAAAATTTCCAGAAACAGAGAAAAACAACAATACATGATTTCTATTAATGAAAGAAATGTAAAGAGACTGTAAAAATATAGAGTGCAAGACTCGCTAGAATGGTGGAAACTTTATCTATGAGAGGAGATGTGATGACTACGCTCATTCGCAAGAAGATGATTACAATGAGGGTATGGAGGCCTTTTTATGATAAACATGAATTCCAAAACCCTAGACATCCCAAAACCTAACTCTAGGAGATGAAGCCCGAAAAGTCATGTGGGCCCTATTGGGTAAATTAGTACATTAACTTCCTGGGGTCATAAATTTTGCATACGATCTCCGTTTTAAGTGTACTATAGCCCATTGGAAAGGTATTTTTGATGACTACACATTATACTATCAAAATCTAACTCGTTCTATATTTTGATTGTGGAAATCCAAGAAAACATTGTTTAGAGATCCAAAATGGCCCTAGAAGTACAAAAATATGTATGACATGAAAAATTCCAAAGTAATCCAGTTGGAATAGGTGGGAGGCCACCAATATCCACCTAGATGTTGTGTAAGGATTTAGGACAGCCCTGTAAGTTTAGAACCCACAATTAAAAATAAATTTCCCCATTACAGAGAAATGTGTTGAACTAAAAACTGTCAAGATGAGCGTGTTGGAATTTGAAATAGGTTGGTGGCCACCAATATCCACCTGGATCATTTGATGTCCTTAAACAAGAGACAAAAAGAGAACAAGATATTTATCCTGGGAAAACCTCAAATGGGGGAAAAACCCAACAACCTTTCTTAGATATATTATGTTCACAAAGCCAATCCAAATAGATAAACCCTAGGTCAAAGGCTAGCTCAACCAGAAATACCACCACAGCTGCAACAACAACACTATACCTAGGTAGCACACCTCCTCATGGAGTATCAGACAAGAGAGAGATACCAAAACACTGAACAAGAAGAAAAGGAGTCACTTTAGTAGCTGTGCCACCTTCTCCAAACTTGTTTCTTGCTTCTATGTATATGAGAAAGTGTGAGTGAATGTACAAATGAGCTAAGGCACCTCCTTATTTATAGTCTTCCTATCCTTCTAGCTTGTCTGACTTCTCTTCTGGGAATGTATCTTTTCATTATTATTTATTCTTTTGGACCAAATTCTCTTCTAGGGTATCTCAAGATCTGTCTAATGGATCTCTTGCTTCTAGAATATTCTCCGAATATAAGAAATTTCATATAGGAGATATCCTCCTGCAGCTACCAAACATCAACACTCCCTCTTAGATAGGGAGGTATCTTTCATGATGTATTCATCTACTAGTCCATTGACTACTGTGGAATTAGATGGTAGCACATAGCTACCACAATGAAATCGGTAGCTCAAATCATCTATCATAGTCTCTGTAATCAAGTAGCACTCAGCTACTCCCAATTTGAACTAGTAGTCTCTATGGAAATAAGCTAGTAGTGCACAACTACTACAATGCCATCCAATAGAACATGATTGTGTCGATCCATAGTAGTACACAACTACTATCTGTTGGTACACAACCACTCCAAGTAGCACAAAGCTACTATCCAGAGACATAATGTCTTTCTCATGCAATCAAATGATAGATACACAAGCTGCCAGCATGCATTCCAACATTCTCTATGATTATGCAACAATCAACTTGTAGTATACAACTACTACCATGCCATCAACCATAATCATAGTCTACAACCTCCATGATTATGAAGAATTCATCTAGTATCACACAACTACTATAATGCCATCGACCATAGTCAAGATCCAAATGACTATGCGACAATCAACTAGTAGCACATAGCTACTACAATGCCATCATCTATAGTCATTCATATGACTATGTAGCAATCAACTAGTATCACACAACTACTATAATGCCATCAACAATAGTCATACCTATGATTATGAAACAATAAACTATTAGCAAAAAACTACTATAATGCCATCATCCATAATCATAGTCGATGTCTCTATAACTATGCAACAATCAACTAGTAGCACACAACTACTACAATGTCATCAACCATAGTTATAGTCTCATCCAGTAGCATGAAGCTACACCCATAGTCTTCGTGACTATGTGTGTGATGTTTCTTCTCTCATCAGGTCTGGAGGTGAATTACCCCCTCAGTCACCTCACATGACTGATCTAGGGAACCCTTGGCCAGAGGGGTTAGTAAGCATGAGAAGAAACAATACACTTCCCTCTCAACAAGGGTGGACATTTTACATCATGCCAAATTTATCTCTAGAGAACCTCAAGTCTTTTCACTCCTAGTCAAATCAACATGATTAATAAGAGAAATAATGTTCCTGGGCCATTCACCACTAGCCAAATAAACATGGATAATCTTGTGAGTGAATGTATAATCCTCCCTTGGTCAAATCAACATGACCAATATTGGAGAATGTCTGCCCGATGCTACTCATATGTCCATTGACTTGGAAAAAATATCTGCAATATGATCACCTATGGATGTGTACTAGAGCTTCACTTATATGTTATGCATCATGTCTTGGATGAAGTCCTGTCAGAAACTTTTGAAGCCATACTGCTTCAAAACTTGCAATATTGGCTGCTATATAATCTTTCTCTGCTATACTGAGTGTCATTGATGTCTTCTTCCTACTCAACCATGAGATCAAACTGATCCCAAATTGAAATAGCATTCAGGATTACTGTTTCGATACAATACACTCCCTACCCAGTCAAAGTCTGTACATCCCTTCATCTTCACATCTCCATCCGAGACATATCTTGGTCCATATCCAATCATACCACGTAGGTACCTCAAAACATGTTTTGCTTCCATCTAATGTACATGTCCAGTTTCAACAATGTACTAACTCAAGGCATTCATGAAAAAGCATATGTATGACCTAGTGTTACCTAGGTACATCAAGGATCCAATAAGATGTATGTATATCATGGGATCCACCAAATATGAAGATGAATCACTCAATATCTTCATATTTATTGTCATGGGTGTGGTCATGGACTTGCATTACATCATCTTGAATCTTTGTAGGATCTCAACAGTATATTTTCCTTGGATAAGGAAAATCTCATCTAATATTTTCCACACCTCCAATCCCAATAATTAATGCATCAAAGCTAGACCCTTCATCTTGAAATATGATGTGAGCTCCCTCTTGCACCCAACTATGAGCTTCTCATTTATTGTAAGAAACAAGTCATCCACATATCTGACCATGGGAAATCATGATGTTACTGGGTCCAAATTCACCTGAGAACAGTAAGGGGGTCTCCCCAGTAAGAATTCCCAATTAATCCTCTCACCATTTGGAATAGGGAGCCCATCTGGATTCTATCTCGACAACCATTGTTGGTTTGGTTCTACCAGTTGCATCACGGGCCACCAATGAGGGTGAGTGGTGGGTGATTGTGCAAATGGAAGATGTAAATCAAGACTATCTAAATGTAGGCCTAATCTAATTCTAATCTAACCTAAACTATATAGGAACAAATTAACATAAGTGAATGATTTGTGACATGAAAATAACTCTACCAGTATCTTCACCTAGATTTTTGAAATGAAGAAATAAAGTCAAATAACACATGCACATGAATATATAACCAGAATAGTATAAGTCAGTGTATCACATACATTAGTATCTCATTCGCTCAGGACATGTAATATATGAAAGAATGACAAAACTGCAAGATGGCATATATTGCATCAAAATAGTCCATAAACAAACATGCTCTTATAGCCCATGTGAACGACAATCATTCTTCCTGAAATAGTTCATAGAAAAATAGAAACACATACAAGTCCTTCACTCAATCAAAAGTTGGCCCCAAGGACTTCTCCATATTAACAATTTCAGAAATAGTACATTAAAACTCTTACGACAACTCTCCAATTTTAGTTGACACTGTATTCCCAAAGTAGTTTAGAGGTGTACAATGTTTGAAGAGCCAAAAGTCCATTCTTTGGGTTCTATTATAGTATTTATTGAGGTTCAATAAGACCCTTGTCCTTTTATCTCCCTCTGTAACCTTTCATCTTCCAACATTTTTCCTCATCCTCTTTGTGATGATTAGTAACAAGGAAAACAATTACATTTCGAATTTGTCTCCTAGTGCTAGTGGACATTCATGGATTTTGGATATAGTGCACCTTGTATGTCATAATGATTGGATTGGGAATTAGGGCATTGTTAATTGTATGGCTCAGAATCCTTCTTCAATAGTTAGAGCTTGGTTCCCCTCATTGCTTCCCATTTCTAGAAAAATCGGCATCATTTGACCATTCTAATTTCTTTGGATGTAGATCGCATTGCAAGAGTGCATGTCCCTCTTGGCATGGGTACCTAACATTGTTCGACATATAGTAGATGAGAGTAAATACAAATAAACCATAAAGGCTAATAATTGTAATGCATATTAATGGGGTATAAAATAATTTATCATTTATAAACTTCCCTGAGTTCGATTCATGGTTCCTCTGCTCGCGGTCGAGTTATGGTGTTCTTCGAGGCTATCAACAATGTGTCATATATTAATCCATAAATAAGTATAAAATATTTTAGTACTTTATCAAATAATATAACTATGCAGTTTTATATCTCAAATATACCTTTCCAACAATATAAATAACTCACAAAATGGATACCCGAGTCAAAAGTTATATCCATTTTACGAAAGACAATTTTTCATGTTTCGAAGGAGTTAATACTAACTCCCCTGATTTGTTTGGAGGAGCTAGTAGTAAATCCTACAAACTGAAAAAAGTATACCATGAATTAGTAATTTCTCAAATCACATAACCATAAATTTTTATATCATGGAAATACATTTCCAATGGTATAAAGAACGTGCAAAACAGGCACCCGAGTCAAAAGTTATGGTCAATTTAAATGAGAGGCAGTTTTTTTAGTTTTGGAGGAGTTCATATTAACTCCTCCAACCTATTGAGAGGAGTTAGTATTAACTCCTCGAACTTGCTCGGAGGATTTATTACTAACTCCTTTGACCTGTTTGGAGGATTTATTATTAAATCCTCTGACATGTTCAAAGGATTTCGAACCAACTCTTTTGATATGTATCAGAGGAATTGAAGGGAGATATTCCAAATCGCTTTAGAGGATTCAAAGGGAAATTGTCCTTCTAGGGAAAGTAAAATTGGAAAAAAAATATAAGTGTCGAACTGGAAAGAGACAAGGAGAGACTGAGTTCGAAAGCCCATAAATTCCTCATACAATGCTCGATTGAGGTGCCATTTTTTGCAACGCGGAGAACACAGAGAAACACTTATATCAAGATAATTGAACATGTTGCTCCATCATTTGATTGGATCAATGTCTAATGATGGTCATGAATATCGAGGGACTTACATACCTCTCATTTTAATTCCGTCGATTTCTTTGGAATCGTAATGGAGAAAATAATGAAATTGGCCTATTTGATGAAAAAATCACTTTGACTAACATCGAAAAGTTGCACTCAAAGACGTTTGTTAATGAAATTTCGAGTCTCGTGTTCTTTGTTTCGTCACCCAAATTTAATTTCATCCATTGCTAGGTCATTTGTGATGTACCAGATCATGATCCACCCATTGAGATTGAGGTTATGCATTAATAGCACAAAGCTATAAATCCACCAAAACTATCAACTGAAGTCGAGTGCGCTTAGAACTGTCTAGGAGCTTAAAGGACCAAATTTATCCCAAAGTGAGTTTCAAAACTAATGCAAGACCTATAGGTGTTTTGAATAACCAATATGATGCTAAGAGAATTTTCCAAAATCATTATTTAGTTGTAACATCAAAAAACAAAAAGCAAACAAGCTAGTACTATGTGAGTGAAGAAAGCCACCGGGAACACTAAAACTTGATTGTGACTGTGATCTGAAGCGAATTATGTGATATAGGAAATTATTTAACAAATATCTAGATAGGTGTGGAGAGTTTAGTCATTGGAAATGTAATGAGATTGAATGATGAATGCAACAACAAGGGATGCGAGCTAGGAGGGGGACAATATAAGCGTTAAGATGAAAGTGAGCCACACTGAGCTAGTCAATATTTGTGAGAGGTAGAAGATAATATTCAATGATATTATCGATGATGAGGGGTCGACATCCTTCGAATAACATATCAATGATAGGAGAGGGAAAAATATCAACATAAACAATTTCGGGGATGAAGAGGTGAACCTTATCGATAAGCATTGTAATGAAGTTAAAGGTAGGGACGCTGCGAAAATGCAATGCAATGGTGTGAGTGGAAGGAAGTTAGCTAGTGAAAGGTGTTAAGGTTTAAGATATTATTAGATTTCTTTTCATTTCACTAGATAATAATAGCATAAGATAGGATCACCGAGAAATACACAATCAAAAGAGACATATCATTTATTTTGGGAAACCCTCATGGGGGAGAAACCCAATAAAAATTCCTTATTATAGATAGGCAATACAATTCCAAGAGATAACTCAAACAAATACAAAAATTCCTCTCCCAAGATTGCGCCTCTCTGTCTCTCTATCTTCTCCAACTGCAGGTATGAAACTTGCTTCATAATGAACAAGTGAGTGTGTGTCTAAATGAGGTGCTAGCCTCCTTATTTATACAAATCTGGCACATGTGGATGGAGGTGTCTCTTCACTCACAGGGCCAACTTCTTATTCTAGGTGGTTATAACCACCTTTAATATATTCTAGGGCTAACTTCTTATTCTGCCTATTACAATTATGTTTTGAGAAATCCACAAAACGGGATTTGGTCTTTTACAATAGCCAACATGATCAATGAATAATACAACAATAATAATTAGAATACACTTTGTAGTTACATTATTTCAACACTCCCCCTGAACAAGAAGGGTATTCTATGACAACATCAGGTGAGAGAGAGGAAAACATCATCAACAACATCAGGTGGGTGAGAGGAAAACATCATCAATATCATCTTGGAGCACTGACTAGCGTATCTATAAATCATTAGAATTTTTTCTCATCATCAACACATCACAGAGGTTGGAGCATCATCAACACAACATGGAGCTAGAGTAGCATCATCATCCTCATCGGTATGAGTCTAAGGTAACATCATCATCATATTCAACATTAAAGCTGAAATAATATCATCATCATCATCTTTAGCAAGGACTCAGGAGCTGAAGTGGCGTCATCATCATCATCTTCAGCAAGAGGGTGAAGTGGCATCATCATCATCATTTTCAGCAAGATATTGAAGTGGCATCGTCATCATCATTTTCATCGACTTGGATTATTATAACACTAATACATACTCATCATCAATAACAACACAAGGCTGATACAACATCAAAAGAAACAATATCACAACACAAAGGCTGGCAACACATCATCACAACACAAGGCTGGCAACACAACACAAGGCTGGAAACACATCATCACAACAATTAAGCTGGAAAATCATCACAACAATTAAGATGGCACACCACAACAATAAAGTTGGAATCACAACACAACAATTAAGATGGAATCACAATACAACAATTAAGCTGGAATCACAACATAACAATTAAGTTGGAAGCACAATACTAGACTGTCTTTAAGTCACAACAATTAAGATGGAAGCACAGTACTAGGCTGACATATCTCAAAACAACAATTAAGTTGGAAGCACGGTACTAGACTGGCTTTACGTCACAACAATTAAGCTGGAAGCACAGTACTAGGCTGGCATATCTCAACACAACTGTTAAGCTGGAAGCATAGTTCTAGATTGGCTTTACATCACAACAATTAAGTTGGAGGCATAGTGCTAGGCTAGCATATCTCAACACAACAATTAAGCTAGAATCACAGTACTAGACTGGCTTTACGTCACAACAATTAAGCTGGAAGAACAGTACTAGGCTGGCATATCTCAACACAACAATACTCCCCCTTTCAAGGGAGGTCCTTTCAGACTATACCAAGCTTATTTCAAAAGTGCTCAAACTTTACATGAGATAGAGGTGTGGTCAACACATTGGCAACCTGTTCATCCATGCTAACATATTGGAGCTTTATGGCTCCTCTCTGGACCATGTCACGAATGTAATGATATCAGATCTCTATGTGCTTCGACTTGTCATGAAATACATGATTTTCTGTCATCTTTATGCAGCTCTGGTTGTCACATAGGATCGTGGTTTCTTCCATCTCTAGGTTGAATAGACAGATCAAAAGCTTTTGAATCCATATAGCTTCGCAGCTGGCAGAACATGAAACAATGTATTCTTCTTCCACTGTACTGAGAGAAATGCTGGATTTCTTCCTACTCTGCCATGAGATCATGGCTGGTCCCAAACTAAAAAAACATACTAAATTTCTATTCCGGTCAGAGACACTTCCAGCCTAATCTAAATCAATGTACCCACTCAGTGTGAAATCATGATCTCCATCATAGATGAGACCACAATCTAATGTACCCTTAAGGTACCTCATTACATGTTTTGTAGAAACTAGGTGAACATGTTTGGGTTCTACTAGAAACTGACTCAAGGTGTTCACAACAAAAAAAATATCTAGTCTGGTGTTCGTCAGGTACATCAACGATCTAATGATCTTTCTATACAGTGTGGCATCAATCAATTTTGACAAAGTGTTGACCGGTAGCTTCAACTTCATTTCCATGGGTGTATTCATGGACTTGCACTCCAACATGTCGAATCCTTTCAGGATTTCGATTGCATACTTCCCTTGGTTAAGGAAGATTCTCTCTAGATTCTACCATACCTCAAGACCTAAGAAATAATGCATTAGGCCAAGGTATTTCATCTCAAATTTTGAATCAATCTTCTTCTTACATTAGGTAATGATATTTTCTTCTCTAGTTAAGAATAAGTCATCCACATACAACATCAATATCACCGTCTCATCGTTCATAACCTTTAAGTAGAGGTTTTTACTCTTGGTAAATCCCAGGCTCATCAGGAAATTGTCAAGTCTGCCATATCAAGCTTTAGGATCTTTCTTCAACACGTACAGATCCTTCTTCAACATGAGTCTTTCTATATTCAATCTTCAAATCAAATTTTCTTATTACATTGTACCAATTTGGTACACTTGCTCAGCTGCAACTCAATCTGCACAATCATGTGCTAGCTCTATGTTCTTTCTTCAAGGCACTATTTGTCTCACTATCTGGGAGTATGTCCTCTACTCTCTCTGCAACTATTCCTTCTGGAATCTGGGATTCTGCACCTACAGCTGCTCTGAGGCTGAGAATGACTACTTCATTCTCACTGTGGCTGCTAAAATCTGAGAGTAACTCCTCTTATCTTATCACGAAAATAGTTTCATCTGAAACTGAGAGTGGCTCAATAATTGATACCGAGGATAGCTCTTCTTCTTTCATGGGGGTAATGCTATCATAGTCATGTCTTCATGACCCAACTGATGTACTACACCAACTACCACTCAAATTTTAAATATGGGGATTGCTCCCCCTACATCTCATACTATATATGAATCATGGTTGTTCTGGTTGTCTTCATAAGTACTGGAACTATTTCTTCAATAAGTGTCTCGTCATAGTCTTCCCCCTTTTTGTTGGTAGAATCCTCTGGATATACATTAGGCTTTGTATATCTGCAACACGTTTGATTTGTATAGATCAATATTGGAAGTCAATATTGACTTCTGTTCTCATGGAAGAATTCATATCCCAGTCTTTCTGACTGGCTTCCTTCTTTGTCACTGAAACAAGCGAATCATCCTGAATATTTCATATCTCCTAGGATTCTTTGAAGTTACGATCTAGTCTTCTCACAACATTTGTCTTCCTAGAAGTTGTCTCTTCATCTAATCCTTTCTGAGATTAGGCTTACTCTTGATTTCTTATGAGTCTACAAGGACTTCATCATCTCTTACAGGGTATACTTGGTGTTGCATATGAAGTCTAAATATGGAAGACACAGTCAGGCTTCAAACGAGATCTGCTTCCCGTTCTAATGTTCAGTCATCTTTGGAGCCTTCTACTCCTTTCAACCAATATTCATATGAGACATTCTGAATCTCAAGAGATAGCTTCTTATTCATCTTCTTAGGTTCATGAGTGTATAGGGTCATGTACATAGTCTACTTCATGTCTCATATAATATGTTTCCTTATGAAACCTTCACTATATCTTTCTCAGGGTTATCCCATGTGACCTGAAACAAGGTCAACATAACAACAAGTAGGAATAATATCCCTTTGATAATAATAGATAAATAAATCACATGAATAATCATCACAGTATCTCCTTTAGAGATATCACTCATGGCTTGTATGAAGCAACGATCAAAAGTAAGAGATACCCTATGAAATCAGGTCAACATTCTTATATTGTTGTGATTGAACATTCCTCCATGGAAACCTGGAACTAACACATGAGGTTTCTCCTAGAGGAGGTGTTAGTTGTATCAGGAAAATGATTACATTAAGTATTTAACTCTATATGCTCACATTCTATAAGTATAATACTTTACAAAGAATGTTATCTCAACTATAGTGGTTAATTGTAAAGGGGTAGTCATCAACTTGTCATGTGTACCTTTGAATCTTATCAACTTGATTAATCAAACCTCGAGCCTGGAGCCTTGTCCTCAAGAATGAGTGTGATTTATTTTCTTCCAAGTCTCCTTGACTCAAGATGACGAGTGATTTCTTCAACCTATCTTTTGAACTAAGACAATATGCTATCTTGGAAGAAGGTTGGGTTAGAGGATAAACTCTATGATCTAAACTTTTAATCCATCTAATACCTTGACTTGTATTTTGATCAAGGTTTAGAATGATAGTCATAGCTACAACATGAAACACTGATCAAAATAATTTCATAACAAATAGATGGATATCAGAATAATCACACCTGGGTTGCATTATTCCACTAAATTTGTTGGATCTTGAGATCCTTCTGTATCTATGGCAAGATATCCCTTCTCCTGCAAATATTCTTTAAAGATTAACTGTGAGTACTTACCTCTGACGACACTTGTAGGTAGAGGCACCATCTGGTAGTAGCGGTAATGATCACCAACTCTTAATAACTTCAAGGGTGACTGCAACTGGTACTACGACTGCAACTGCAACTGATACTGCAACTGCAATTGATACCGTAACTCGTTCTGAGACTACAACTGCCACTGTAACTTAGGGTTTTATGAGGAAACCCTAATTTTTCAAACTTCAAATTTTGAAATTCTAATCTAGGGGATAGATGCGCTGAGCTGAGGCGAGTAAGATGGTGCAGTTAGATTTATGAAAATACAACTTTTACCCCTTCAAACTTGATCAACATATTTATGGACTGGTGCTTCTAGTTTTTTGGTACCTCTGGTACTCTGGTACTTCTGGTACTCTGGTTTTCTGGTACTTTGTGAAACTAGGGTTTCACTTTCTGGGAGATCTAGCTACTGAAAAGTTGTGCTGAGGATGCCAAAGTGATCCTTGAGGAAGGGCACACTTTTCTAGATGGTTTTTGGGCTGAAATAATTCATCAACAAAAATCCCTAATTTGTATGTACGAAAATAATGACATTTTTCTCTTTCTCTTGTGAAAGATGCGCTCTTCAACTTAACTCTGATACCATGTTAAGGTTTAAGATATTATTAGAGTTCTTTAAATTTCACTAGATAATAATAACATAAGATAGGATCACTGAGAAATACACATTCAAAAGAGACACATCATTTATCCTGGGAAACCCTCATGGGGGAGAAAACCCAACAAAACTTCCTTATTATAGATAACCAATACAATGCCAAGCGATAACTCAAACAAATACATAAATTCATCTCCCAATAATGCACCTCTCTCTCTCTCTCTTGTCCAACTGTAGCTTTGAAAATTGCCTCATAATGAACAAGTGAGTGCGTGTCTAAATGAGGCACTAGCCTCCTTATTTATACAACTCTGGCACGTGTCGACAGAGGTGGCTCTTCATTGGCAGGGCTGACTTCTTCTTCTAGGTGGTTATAGCCACCTTTAATATATTCTGGGGCTGACTTCTTATTCTGCCTATTACAATTATGTTTTGACCAATCCGAAAAATGGGATTTGGTCTTTTACAATAGATGACATGATCAATGAATAATACAACATTAATAATTATAATACACTTTGCAGTTACATTATTTCAGCAAAAGGAGTGTGCACGAAGAAGATAATCATGTGACCAATATCGGTCAGACGTCATTGATCATGCAAAACATTTTGACGATGAATATGTGTGTCAATGAGGTTTGGCAGAAGCGCATTGGCACATTAGCCAAGTTCGAAGGGAAGTGGATTATGAATTGGTGAAGGAATCAATGGCATGCCAATGTAGAGGTGAAATAAATGATGTGCGCTTCAATTCTCTATGTTTCAACATAGGAAGAGGGAACTTGTATAAGTGTATATTTTCAAATTTTAGGTAAAAGTGATCTGAGGAGGAATTGGATATGACAAGGAGGGGTAGGATGAGGAGAAATTAGGCGAAGCCATTTGCATGAGGGAGAGAATGTGAGGGTTACAGTTGGAAGAATTAAAGGGGGGGCCCGATTTCTTATCTTGGATAGAGGTTAAGACAATAAAATTGGGAGGTTGTTGTGGGAGCACAACAAATGGTGACACACTGGGAAAAGCTAGAATCTCTTCTAGTCTTTCCTAACCGATAAGCAAAAATATAGAGGGTCATGAAATTTACTTTTAAGTTCAAAACATTCTGGGAATAATGCGTAAAAATTATCTGAATGATTCCATTGTGGTGGGATCAATGGTGATGCTTGCATATTGGATAACAAATCTTGTCTTTTGTATATGGAGGATGAATGGTGATGAATTTTATTTCCTTAAACTGTGTCGATGATCTGGGTTGGTATCTCCATCATGGGGCTGATATATATTTGGGATAAATAAAGATTTTAGTACCAGGCGCTATAGATATCTCACAGGTGTGGCTCCACTGCTCGCGAGCATCCATATCCCTGATGGAATCACCATGGTGTCACAGACCTTGCTCTGCTTCCAACGAGTGTCGATAGCCCCAACAAAGATATTTTCATGTCTCCAAGTCTATTCAAACTTTCCTTTCCATTCCTTCCCGACTTATTTAGTGCATGTTTAGCATTTGGTGGATGGGGAAAGAGATGTCCCTTTTTTTTTAGCCTGATAGGGGATGACTTCTAGATATTGATATTTATTTGTATATTTTTTGCACCTTGCTACATAGAGATATCATTTTTTGTTTTCATCCTTTAGAATTTGACTTCACCTTTCACGTGAGAAACTACTTAGTGTCTGGATGGTTCCTCCAGTACATAGGATATGCTTGCCAACCAATATGCAAGGATGACCATTGATTGACCACTAATTCTTGGTCATGGTTTAACTCTTGTCACAACATCCCCAAATAGTTTTCATTCATGTTCAAACAAAAACCCCTGATTATGCTTATGAGCTAGGAAAGAGATGCAAGTTTATGCATGATTGCTTCGAGTGTGAAGGTGCTTCCTGTGAAAAGAAAAACATGGGTGAGAGGTATGTATGTCATGGAATATAATCAGACTTTATAAGACAATATAATTGAATAAACCAATTTCTTTGAAGGGAAAATATGATTATTAAAGAATGGGAAGAAAAATGTTGAATTAGGAGAGATGACGTATTCAGGGTTAGAGATGAGTTTGGTTCAATTTGTTGTTGCAAATGAAAAATAAATCCTTTTAGATGAATGAATATCAACAGCATGTAATTAGTAAATGCAATTTATTATTAAATAAATTATAGATTGAGTGTTTTGAGTAGCTTAGAAGATATTCACACATTTCGCCCAACTAGAAGCTTGCAGCCCCTTGAAACGATCAATCCATATGAAAGATAATACTTGTGATACTTCATTCAGATGGGTTTCAATTTTGGCACTGGCTGATAATTACACCTCTCATCAAAATTTTCTTAATACTTCCAGTTTAGTTTTACAACCTTGTGCTTCAATGGGGCAAGGATTAGTTACAATCCCACTTTGTTGTCTATTAGATTTCTTTGATTTGGTCTTGCGATATTTTCACTTCCTTTCCACATTTTCAATCTTTAGAAATGATAGTACATAATGACATGCTTAATCAACCACATTTTTTATGTTTCATGATCAGTTCCAACCTTCTTAAGATGTGTGTCTTTCTCAAATCGTGTCTTTAAGCTCCACTGAATATATATTTCCATGATCAACTTCAAAAGTATTTTTGAAAAATCCTCACCATAGTAATATGAAAATGATAACCAAAATATTTCCGGGTGTATGATATCATGCCATGAGTATCATTCATTCCATTTGTCGGGAGACAAAATAGGCTCGATCTTGAATGTTGGTTCTTTGGGTGGATTTTCTCCTTTTGGGAAAAAAATAACTATAGTTATGATGATCACCATTCTTCCCTAGAAAAGTATGTTTGAGATACCTTTGATTGATCAATATTCATGAAATTAAATATCACTGTGATTGAATTATCAAAGGGAAACTGACACCTAATGACTTGTTCCTCGAGGATAAGCATGCTTCCTATAAGGGAGTCACAATCACTTCAATGATTTAGTTCGATAGACAAAATGTTGAGAAAGGATATGAATAATTTATGTAATTCCTTCACTCCAGTCTCAATCTTGGTCGAACTGTAAATAATTCCCCTATAGATGTTCTTTCATCATTTTTGGGTAACTAGTTGCCCAACTATCAATGTCAAGGTGAATGTTGTTAAGACAAGTGAATTTTGCAATTGAATTTCTTGGAGAATTCATGCACATGCTTTCCTCGTGAAGATGGAGGAAAACCAAGATTAAGCCAAAATTTTAGTGAAACAAAATGAAGAGCATTGTGCTAAAATAAGAAAACCTTGATGACAAGGAAATTAAACTAAAATGATCACCACGAACTATAAATTAAGCTAATGACAATTGGTGGTCTTTATTAAAGAAAATAAAACAAATATAAACCTATGTTATTCAGATGGAAATAAAAACAAATACCTAAGCTATGCGAGAAGAAAAGAAGTAATACGACTATGCTAACCCTATTCCTAACCTAACCTACACTGGATGAAAGGAAGCTAGGTGTAAGCATAGTGCCAGTGAATCTAATCAAGCAACTCCAAACCTGTGGTCACATGTCCAGTGAAGGTCAATTGCAGAGAATGGAACGATGATAGATGAAGGATAGGAATAATTAAATCACACAAATTTCCATCAAACAAATTGAATTTGGCATCATTATTGTGTTGGAAGATTGGTTGTTGTCATTGATGTCAACACTAGTCATGGGTTTTCGACTGCACGATTGATGAAGGTATTTGGACATGAAGGAAAATGCACATGTAGATACAAGACCCATGGATGGATAGTATACATCATTGTGTTTTTGGTGGTATGTGGCACATCACGTGGATCATCATGGTTGAGGAGAAATGAATTTTTGAAGATGACAAAGTGAATTGAAGAAGGAAGTACATGTAGGCCCCGAAGATAATTAAAGAAAAGAATTACAAAATAAGAAATTGTCAGGTCGGCCCTAATGTTAAAAGGAAGTTACATAAATAGTATAAACAAATATTATTATACATTCATTTGATACACAAGTTGAATTTCAGAGGAAATTAGAAGTAAAGACGGCCGGATTTCAAGGGAGGATGAAGTCTTTTGGTGATGTGTTCTAAGGTATGTTATTTTCAGGTCATCTTACCATTTTTGCTATAACTTTTTTTCTAGAATGATTCATAAGGTGAAATTGCTATGGTATTGAGAAGACATATCAAGGTACTTGTGGTAAAAATTTTAGCTCTTGATTCTCTATAATTATGGAGATACACTCTGTGGACGATAGGGTTTGTGATCAGTCCTGAAGCTAGTCAATAAACAGGTGTTCCGGGTAAAACCATCATAAAA
>JASDQU011178711.1:20364-32674 GCA_032191745.1 Picea mariana
GTTTGTAGGTGATTCTATGATAAAGATAGTTTGTCTAGCTTGAAACAAAGCTTGCTGTATTTATATGTTTACAATTACATTAATTGAATAGAGTACTCAACATATTCTTTGTGTGTGTAAATTAGTGTCTATTCTCTTGCATTACTAATTTGGTCTGACTTCTTCATCAAAGGGCTTGAGGAAATGGAGAGTAGATTGTTTAGTAGAGTGTTTGTCCATCTTCATATGAATTTGAGCAAAGAACAGAGATGTAGTGTGAGTTCATAACACAGAAGTGGAGGTTTGAAATTAGAAGAATTTGAGTGTATTGTTATTATTGTGCGTCCATTGTTTTATGAGAGGCGCTGCTGGTTGGCGTTGGTGTTTTTCAGCACATGCAACTTGTGTGAGCTATAAGCTTACGTAGGCTCTTAACTAAGCAACTATTCTTACTTATTTGTTGGGTCGCTTCATTCCTATAAATGAAGACCCTCTCATGTGTAACACACCCGACCCCTAAATACTCCTTTAAGGGATGGGGCATCATAAATTTCGTTTTCCTTAACTATCTCAGATCCTAAATCCGGGATCTCCACCGGCTTYTGCTCGCTACAAGCTTTCTAACGGTTGCCACCACACTGAAATCCGAGTTCTGGATTGCCAATCATTACCTCCCGAGCTATTCGAATGTTCATTGGTTGAGGGCCACGTGGCGTCCACGTAGATCCATCTCATTTGCACCCTCCAAGTGGAGATTGGAACTCAYGCCAAGTGTGGTAYAGAAGGAGTTGGGACAGTTAGGTTCCATCTCGAGTCAGGAGGTTTTTTGGAGGTAGAAGATGTATTGTATGTACCGGAACTGAAGAAGAAATTTCTCTCAGTTTCGGTTTTGGAGGACATAGGTTTTGCAATTAATTTTCAGAGAGGGAAAATACTCATATGTTCAGAGGGAGATATCCCTGACACAATAGTGAGAATTGGTGTCAGACAAGGCATTTTTTATAGATTGCAGGGCCATCCTGTAATAGAATCCAAGGGGATCTTTGATCATGGATCGATTTCAGTGACAGAGGACAAGGAGCAGGAGGCTCCGAAGGGTGAGCAACCGAAGGATGAGTAAATTTCACAGACTTCTAGTGTGGGGAGAGAACCTTCATATGGGAAGAGGGAGTTATCCCCTTCCATTTCTATTAGGAGATTGAGTTGGTACAAGATGACATTGATGGATGCTTGGGAGTAGGAATCTTCTAGGAGCACATTGAGCTAGAGCAAACCATCGACTAATTTTTCAAACTTCGTGGCATTGATATGAAGCGTCATCGATTCTGAGACTTCCAGTATTCAAGGAACAACTAACCAATAGGGATGGAGGAATGYCATTATGCAGGATGATGTGTGTTACATTGTTCTAGAGTAGGAGGAATATTTAGTTYCAGGTGGCTCTTCGGGAAATACCTTCCTCGCYAAGAGGGAGTGTTGATGTTAGTGGTAGAATCAGACATGTGTTTTCACACAATTCTATGTGTCTAGACATGTGGAAATCACCCAAATCCTTCTACTCTTGAATTKAATTTAGTTAAAKGAATTATTAAAGTAATTTTATTTTATTAATTAATTATGTAATTAGTTAATTGAGTTATTTAAGAAACATGCTAAAAGTACTTAGCATGAAGCATACAATCTAAATCTCAAGTGAGTGTGAGAAGTAATCTCAATCGTAGATCACTTTGGATATTAGAAATAGATTGTAAGTCATGATTATAAAAGCAAGTCTAGGAGAAGGAGGAAGACACATTCACACAAAGCTAGAAAAGAAGGAATTTTTCTAGTGTGGAGTCATTCGAGAGTGTAGAAGCAAAGAAGGAATTTTCACACTTGACAGGTGTTGAGGGAGTCGACAAAGAGTATTCAATCACAAAGGACTATGGTTGAAGATCTTGTATAGGTGAAGAAGTACCTTCATCTAGAGATCATACAAGTCAAGGAGAAGAGAGAATAGAGGCATACACAAGTGGGTTTCAAGAGAAGAAATCCACATGAAAGAGTCAAACTGTATGGAAATGTCGTACGAAATTTTCGTACATATCCGCGGGTCACAGAGGAGACAATCACGGACATTTGCAGGTCACAGTGGGGAAATTCGCGGATATCCACAGGTCATTGAAGAGACATTCAGAGATGCCTAAAAAAGAATTCCAGAATTGGTTGTACAATAGGTCATACCTTTCCAGGTTAGTCTGCAATTGTATTTGTCTAAGTGGGCCATTATCCCTGTTAAGGGATCCCTGATTTTAGCATAATAAAATCATTCTTAGCAATAGTTTTCCCTCTGGGGTTTTTCCAAGGGTATTTACCCAAAAGTTATGGTGTTCATGTGTGATTGATTTGGTTTCCTTGTTTATGCTTCCGCTGCATGATATTGAGTTGAATATTTTAGTAGTGTATTATTGTTTTGTGAGTTTCTAATCTGATTCCAGTGAGGAAATCACTAGATAACAAAGTACCTAGGTGTTGGAGTAAGAATTTCAACATGGTATCGGAGCATACCTAGGGTTGAAATAATATGTCAATAGGGGTGTGGGGGGGATTTCCCCCCCACATCTCTCGCCAGGGGGGGACGACAAGAATTTTTGGAGCCCCCCTTGGCGGGGATTCAGGGGTAGTGACCCAGAGAGAAATTTTTGGCAAAATTGCCTTGTAAAATATTGTAATTTCGTAGTCAATCTGGACCGTTCATTATAAGGTCACAGATTTGATGGTAGAATTTATGTTAGGTTTTTTTCCCTAGAAGACAACCCTCTTTTAGGAGGGAATTGTATTGTGATTGTGTGTGTGTGAATATTGTATTCTGAGAGAGTAGAATGTGAGAGAAAAAAGAGGAAGTTACAACGTGTATGATGTAGGTTGTATCCCTTCATTTGCCTGATAATAATAAAGGAAGGACCTAACAATTTCTCTGGTAGACGTATCCCACACTGGGTGGATCACATATATCTATGTCTCTATTGTAGTGTGTCTTCTATGTTTTATTTCTGCATTTGTTTTTATTTTATTGCTCCACGATCATGTTTTTCTAACATAAGGCATAAACTTCAACAATGTTGTTTGAGACCGTCCCTAAAGCCCATGCATAATAGGCTATAATATTTCCTTTGGGATCAAGAAGACTCCCCTTACACCTACCACCCTATAAAAATATTTTATTATTAAATGTTAAGTCATTTATTTATTTATTATTAAATTATAATTTATTTAATGGTTGAGATAAAATATTATTATGATTAAAGAAATCTGTTAACAACCCAAGTAATTCCAAAAACATTTTACAAGAGTGGAAATTTTCCCCTTTATGGATCACCAATAAATTATTTAACATAGCCAAGTTTTATCCACACATGATGATATTGTTGCAAATCAAAGTTTTAAGATTATATCAATAAAAAAAATTATAATTTTAAATTTTATAAAAAATTTCATACTTTAAAAAATCTTTAATCTTTCTTAATATTTAACTAGTTCCACTACAATGATGATATCCCTGCCAAAAATCTTTTGTATATTGATTTGAATCACGAGACTAAAACGAGTGTTGTAGATGACGTAATGCTACAACAAAATACACGATTAAAAATCAGAAGAATCAATCATTTTCATGAAGACTATATTAACCATATCACTCAAAAGTACATTAGATAGTAATCATACTATTCAAAGATAGAAAAATCATAAGCTAAAAGTAAGTCTCAATGTAAGAAGAAGTCGATTACATTGTATCATCATTTTGTATAACATCACATATTATTTTGTAGTTCAAAAAAGCTTTCCAAAGAAAACCCACCTGATTTTAATGTCGAAAACTAAGAGATTTGCGTAATGCTGTGAATTTTGGAATGCATTAACCTTGGTACAATATTGATGCACCCACTTATGTATAAAAGAAATAAATTATAAATACAATTTTTCATTTAGCACTTGGCAATGGTATATTCGTCTCCCACTCTATCTTAAAGTTTTCAACCTAAGAAAAGTCAAGCAAACAATTTCTTAATGTTCACAAAAAATTAATGCATGTCCAACACAATTCAATGTCCACGTGACCTAGAATATCCTCTTCATAATTAAAAAATAGGCGTTGTCTAATGTTCTACGTTTTGGTATTTTTCTTCGGAATTCAATGCTATAAATTTGGGCAAAATTGCAATTTTTTATTGTTTAAGTTGCATTTATGAATCTATAAATTAATTCAACATCTTGAAAAACCCAGGGGTGCTTGAATTATACATATTTAACCACTCAAATATGAAAATCCAACAATTTCTACCCTGATTTTGACCAAAATTAAACGAACATTATCCCCATAAGAAAAACAAAACGTAGAATGTTTAGAGTACGACTTAAAAAAGATGTAGAATTCAGAAAGTGAGAATTTCAAATCCCAAATCTCTCAAAAGTGTTCAGATCAACCTAACTAGAAAATGTGTGTAGATACAAACAACGAAATTTGGGAAAATTAAAGTTTTCACTACAAAAGCACATTGTTCAAAACAAAAGTAGAAACCCCGAAGAGATGATGGTGAACTCAATGCAAAAACAAACAAAGACCAAACCTTAAAAAATCCTTGTTGTGCCGACAAATAACTAGGGAAGTAAACACCTAATTAAATCAATTCCTTAGTTGTCAAACGATCGCGTGAATACAAATTTTTGACATAATTAGAACCCTAGACAATTTATTGAAGTAAATATGGAAATCTGTTGAAATACCACGCAAAAATGAATCAAATGGCATTTTACTATAAGGTTTATGGAAGGGGACTACTTATCATCTTTTGTCAATCAACAGTCACATTTTGTCTAGCATTTTGTAAATGGTGATGACTTGGATGATGGTACAGATAGCTTTCATCCTCATTCACAAGGATCTTTCCAGGAATATGGTGACAATGTTTCTTGGGGGAAGGCATGGTAGTAGACACAAAAGTAAATTTGAGGTGCTTAAGAAAGAAAGGCATGTTGGTGAGAAACAAAGTCCTCCAAAGTATGTTCAGAAAGATTTAGAAAACCATTGAAAGCCTAATAAATAAGGTTTGTAGAGATCTCGAGATCAACCCAGATCATGAATGATCCTCATACTAACACAGAATAATTTATTAATCTGAATGAATAAAAATACATGAGATGGTCTTCATTTATAGGACTAAAGAGACCTAACAAATAAATCAGAATAATTGTTTCGTTGAGAGCCTATGTAATCTTACAACTCACATAGGCTGGATGTGTTGGAAAAGACCAATGCCAACACCCCCCCATAAGCGAAATGTAGGTATAAAACAAAAGAAAACAAATACGGGTCCCAACAACAAGGCCTGATGAGGTACCCATGTACAAACTCTCATAAAAGGAGAAAAGGGGAAAAACCCGTACAATAAAAAACCCTCTAACTAATTTCTAGCCTCTAACTAATTTGAAATAAATAATTATTATTAACTATGTTATTATTTAATATTAATAACTATATTATTATTTAATAATTATTATTGATTAACTATATCATTATTTAATAAGTATTATTAACTATATTATTATTTAAGAATTATTATTAATTAAATATTCTCTTAGCTTTAAAACTTAAATTTTTATTATATACTTCTACCTTATTAATAATAACAAAATAACTCTCCTTTTTTTTCACAAAGACTAATTTATAACGACTATGTCTATCCTTTTCCCTAACGGTCATATTATCTTCACCTTTATATACCCCCTACCCCAACACTCTTTTCATACTTATTGCTTCAACAGTCCCTGATGATGGGTGGAGTGTCCACTCGAAACGTTGGACGTTTCAAAAACTCCATACACAGTTTATTTCCATAATTACAAAATTAGCATTAAAAATTCCTCTCCAAAAGAGAGTCAATCTCCAATGCACATTCCAAACTGTTGAGGCAATGAGAGTTGAATGCACACCACAAAAATAAACTTTCCTCTAGAATTGAGTCCCAACACAAAAATCTTGATGAGATACTCATTTACAACCAAGAAAACATCATATGTTGAGTGTCCCTATGGACACCAATCCATCTCACCAACGTGCATGGGTTACTAGCCACTGCAATCACCGAGTCAATATAAATTGACCTCTAGAATTGAGTCCCAACACAAAAATCTTGATGAGATACTCATTTACAACCAATAAAACATCATATGCTGAGTGTCCCTATGGACGCCAATCCATCTCACCAAAGTGCATGGGTTACTAGCCACTGCAACCNTGGAAAATATGATGGAAATGGATGTAACAACTGATGACTAAAGTATGGAGACTAGGCTAAAGGCGAAAAATGTGCAAATCAACCTAAACAAGAAACACTCCAAAGTGGTGAGTTCCAAGAGACTGCGAAACAAGGAAGTACATGGAGACAAATGCTTGGTTACACTCCTAAAACTATTTGCACGAGTGACATAAAATCCACTACTGAAAGGTGTAGAATGAGAGGTACCATAAATAGCCATCATGGAAAACAATTCTCGATATGGGTCTCGAAAAACAAGGCCAGGTTAGGTACCCATTTACAATAGAGTAATCAACATCTATTCATTGAGATCACGATGAGAAAAACAATCTCAATTAAGAAAATCATTATCGTGTGCAACCGCTCATAGGAAAGATAGCGTAATTGTCTTCGCAACTCCACAAATAAAATGGAAAATGGAGACTTATGTTAAGAGATATGGCGAAAACTTTGCCAATAACCTTTAAAATACAATAAATTGGCAAACAAAAATGCCAATGACCTCCAAAAATACAAACTCTATGGAAAATACTGAACTCAACCATTGAGCTACCCTTAATCTGACCTGGACATCTATGGTCCCATAACCTCATTGTGGAGCTCAAACTTAGCCCATAGTGGCCCAACATAAGAATACAACGAAAAATAAATCTCTGAAATCTAGGCTTGTAGATCTAAAGTCTATGCAATGCCAAAATAAACCACGGATTTGCAATGAGGGGGTGCAACAATACAAAATTATCACACATGATATGTTGTCAACAAGTAGTAAACAAATTTCTTGAGGTGGTTAGTTGTAACAAGCCAAAAATACAGAAGGCAGAATGATTGTTGAAGAAGAGAGACAAACCACCTTCTAAAAATGATGGAAAAATGTAACAATCTGAGGACGAATAGTACTGCGGATCTAAAAACCAACAATAATTTGATTAGCCACTAGTTCTTACTGAGATCTGAGACCTAATGAGCATATTCAATGATCGATAATAGCTCCAAGTGTCTGAAATCAAATCAATGATTTTCCAGCAAAAATCTTCGAAGAACCATGACATGCAACAGGGTTAGCCGGGTTTCCAACTCCTATCTTCCTAGAAACTCCAACTTCGGTAAAGAAAAAATAAATTCCCCACTGATAGGATGACAACATCGACGAATATGCACTCCCAAGCACCACACAAATTTTTGTATAGACAAATAGTAGCTGGTATGAGGGTTGTAGCTGGATCTCGAACTGTAGGTGTAAGCCACACCAAGAATGTCTCACGCACTCAATGATTGCAATAGACATATAATTGGATTGTGGTTTGTGAAGACATTTGTTGTAGGATATTTTCACCTTGCATGAGTTACCTCCCTTAGGATCTCCCTAGACCTAAGACATAATAGAGATACAAACTTTGGACCTTCCTAGATCTAAATTATACACATAAATAATATATAAGTGAATGGAATAAAGAGATTACCCAGTCACCTGAGGATTGTCCCTGCACGCTCCTTTGTTGTCTTCTTTGTTGAAGATGTCCTTCGCTCTTGTCAATGTGGATCTTCACACATGAAGATAAAAGAAAAATCCTTTCACAAGATCAAATATTCCATGTAGATATAATGATATAACATGCACATCTTAATTATTTCCAAATATGTGACAATTATGTACAATCAAATAAGAGGGAAAGTCATGTGCATATTATATTAATCAAATGGAAGCATTTTACAACTTACAATTTGATATCCTAATGGAAGCAGTTTAAGCTCCATGATTAATCTGCCAACATAAACTTGCTTTCTCTTTTCCTCCCCCCTTTCCCATGAGAGACCCTCATTATTTATAGGATAGTAGAGATAAGATCAAAGGGAAGTTGGCATAAGATCTCCATGCCCAAGATGAAAATATTCTCGAGGTCGTACCATGAAGAATCTATGATTGAGTCTCATCTCATGAAACCAATCCTAAAAAGGGAGTAACATACCTAGTTGCACCTTGCATTCTTCCAAGGAACGATTGATCGCTCCTTGCAGGAGGACAGCGAGCAACCAACAATTCCTTGTCACAGGATGTAAATGGGAAACCAACGACCATGGAAAAGAGTACTGTAATCTCAATGGAAAAGTGGGATGATTCAGTGGATCATATTACCGACCCCTAGATGATTCCCATCAAGTGATCAAGTGGAAAAGAATTGTATAACAATGTCTTCTATTGTGTGCTTCCTTTGCATATGACCACAGATCATAGTCTTAGATCTGTGTGGGCTCTTCGGTCTTGACCTTCTTTTATTGTCTTGTCATAATCATTACCTTTGCTTTTCTATCATTGTCTTCTCTTTTGTTGGAGGCCTGCAGAGTTTTTTAGCTTCAACCAATTCTAACAACACGGGGATACCATGTAGAGATCTGTGGATCAACCCGGATCATGAATGATCCTCATACTAACAGAGAATAAGTTATTAATATGAATGAGTAAAAACACATGAGAGGGCCTTCATTTATAGTAATCAAGAGACTGAATAAATAGCTATGAATAGTTGTTTAGTTGAGAGCCTACGTGAGCTTACAACTCACATAGGTTGGATGTGTTGGAAAACACCAACTCCAACAAGTTTTTTGAGGGTTTTATTTTGGGAATTTCACAACTTACGCATTCTCCTTGTCAATGACCTTCTAGTGTTAAATATTGAAAAGCATGTGGTTGTTAGTTTTCATTTATGGGAGGTGAAGCGAGAGGTGAATCAAAGTGTGATAGTGTAATGGCAGGTCGAAGTGTGCTAATATTTTACTGGTTCGAGTGAATTCTCATGAACATGTAGCAAGAATGACGTTGAAAGAGGATTTCAATTTTAGTCTTGTTCTAGAGAGGATTTTACAATTGGTTTTAGAGTCAATGGTTGAGTTGATGAAGAAATTTTTTAAGTATTGGATCATCTCGAGCGTCCATCGAATATTAGGAGTGGTTGGGTATGTTGAAATATATTTTAACATTGAAGACAAATATTGTTTATAGTACCCATGGATCACATGTGGAACTCGTTTATACATGCCACATGACATAACACCAACACACAATGTGGAACTCATTTATACATGTCTATAGATGTCACTAAGCTCCTGCATGGTGATTTCATTGTGCCACAATTATTTCTTAAAAAAATTCAAGGCCAACCAAGATATTTATCCTTGTTTATATTCTATGGAATTTATTGTAAAAGAAAAGGGAAAAAAATATTCATAATTTAAAAATAGTTTTCTCTTTCAATTTTCATAATATAGTAAATAATAATAAAAATAATTTAATCTTAAATTATTTGTATGTTGTATGCTCCATATGCTTTGGGGACACCACATGACATAACACCAACACACCATGTGGAACTCGTTTATACATGTATATGGATGTCACTCCGCCACGTAACTATCCAATGGATGGTGATTTCATTGTGCCACACATATTTCTTAAAAAACATGCAAGGCAACCGATATATTTATCCTTGCTTTTATTCTATCTAATTTATTGTAAAAGAAAAGGGAAAAAATATTCATAATTTAAAAATCCTTTTCTCTTTCAATTTTCATAGTAGAGTAAATAATAATAATAATAATAATAATTTAATATTAAATTCATAGCTTAGCCACACAAATGGCGTTGTCTAACTATTCTACGAAATGGTTTCTTTCGCTGGAATTCAACGACATAAATCTGCATGAAATCACTATTTTTTTGTTGTTTAAAATCTATTTTTGAATGCAGAAATGGATTCAACATGCTAAAAAACCCCTGGGGCACTCGGATTATACAAAAATAATCACTCAAATATGCAGATCTAACAATTTCTCGCCAGATTTTGAGCAAAAATCCCTGGAAAATATCGCCAAAAAAGAGTCATTTTGTAGAACATTTAGACTACGACCACAACAAATTGATGTGTAAGATGGGACCCTTTTTTATAGAAAAAAAGTCCTACTTACTCTATTAAAGTGTTCATGTTATCCAAAGTGTCACCCTAAAACAAAACCTCTAAACAATACATAATACTTACCATATGAAAGTACTTCCCCTTTCCCCTTTCCATTTCAAAAAATAAAAAGATAATTGTACCATTTATAACATCCTCTCTTAAGAATACCTCTAAAAATGCATAAAAATTACCATATGAAAATAGTTTCTCTTTCCATTTCAAGTTATAAAAAAACAACTGTGACATTTATAAAAAACATGACTGTAACGTTTATTATAATTGACTATCCATTGATTATATATATTGTAATAATAAATTCCATGGCCCATTGACATTTATTATAAATGGTGTTGATTAATTGGGTTGTTTGTCATTGATGTCAACCCTTGAAGAAAGTCCGATAGCGAATTCCAGTAGCACAAAGGTTTGGGTAATGGAACCAAGTTTGTTTGATGGATAATGGTATGATTTTTTATATATTTGTAGGTAATACTATTCTAGATGGATAGTACATGTCATGACATTTCCGGTGGTAGGTGAAACATCACATAACTCCTCACGGTTAAAGAGTTATGGCCATGTGAAGTTGGAGAACCCTCATGAGTCATCTAGAAGCCCCAAAAGGTCAAACTAGTCAAAGTGTTTGCAAAGAAGAAATTATTTAAATAATAAAGTGAAGTGATGAGTGTACTATAAGTCAAAGAGGATGCAAAAGAAATTGATTAAATAATAAAGTTAATGGAGAACTTACTAATTATGGAAAGTGGTTAAGTTAAGTGGACAAGTGGTTATAAGTGGGTTAACCCTAAAATAAGGAAAGTGGGTTAAGATGGTTAGAAGGTAACTTCTTGAGGAAGCTACATAAAAGTATAAATAAGAGACAAGGGTCTCTCATTAAAATCACCTATTGAATATAATTGAATATCTATTTTGTGAAAGGTTATTTGGGTAGGTATTATTGATAGAGAAAAGTGTGGCAGAAAATCGTGGCAAGAAAAACGCAGCAAGAAAATTGCGGTAGAAAAATCGCGGCAGGAAAACTGCGGAAAAAAATGTGGAAGAAAAATCGCAGCAATAAAACTGCGACAGAAAAAGTGTGGCAAGAAAATCACGGCAAGAAAATCGCGGCAGGAAAAGTGCGGCAAGAAAATTGTGGCAGGAAAAGTGCGGCAGAAAAAGTGCGACAGGAAAATCGTGATAGGAAAAGTGCGGTAGAAAAACCGCGACATAAAAATCGTGGCAGCAGAACACTACAAGAAGAAAAAGGTATAGTTTTCATATGTGTAGTGTTGAATTTATGAATCTAGTCGAGGGTTTTCCTTGTAAATCTGTTGGATGCCCTCTTGGAAGTTTAGGGCTTGTTGTAGAATGGTTTTGAGGTAGATCTATTGAAGTATATTGTTAGTGCACTTAGTTTGATTTATTGTCATATCTTGTGGTGCATTGTGAGAGACACTTGTTAGTGGTATTGGTATATGATTGGCTTATGAATGATACATCCTTGAGGCTACATAAAAGTGAGTTTATGGCACATGGTTTGATGTAAGGGTTTATGGTATTTGGTTATGGATAGTGTGATGTATTGTTAGAGAAATTTTGATGGTTATATTGGTCTATGTATTTGGTATATGGTTGAGGTACATGTTGGGTACATGGTTGAGCCAAGTAGTTGATGAGTTGACACATACATGAGGTGTATAGTTGATGATGTTGGTACATCTTGATGAGTCAAAGTTGATGTGTAGTTGATGCATGATTGGTATATACTTGGTACATGGTTGGAGGTACTTGTTACTAGTATTGTTGACACATGGTTTATGGATGATGTAACATACTTGTCTTGGTATATTATTAGAAGCACATATTGATCTTGGTGATGATTATGAGTTATTGTATTATGCTTGGTTGATGAACATATTGGTGATATTATGCATGTGGTTGAGAGTTTTCTTGGTGACTGATCTTGGTGAGTAGATATGATTTGGTTGATAAGATTGATGAGACAAGTTGTTGTGATAGGTTGTTTGGACAGGTTATTTGTACAAGTTTGGTGCATGGTTGATGCACTTATTTATGGTATAG
>JASDQU011178712.1:6510-22349 GCA_032191745.1 Picea mariana
CCAAGGGTTTTTGTGGAAATCGCACCATTTTCTGGTGTCCTTTTTTGTCTTCCCGTGACCCTTCTTTTCCTGTGGCTTGGACTGGTTTTCGGGAGACTATTTGTTAGGGCTATCTTGATCAAACTTTGGTTGTTGCGGATTTGCAGACCCAAACTCCCGTTTGTTTTGGTGCTTAAATTTCTGCTTGATTTTAACAACATATCGATAAGCAACACCGAGTGACGAGATGTCCAAAAAATCCTTTTCAGTTTGGATGTATCTGTGTAGATCCCCACGGTATTTCATAACCAAATGTCATTCGGAGTCTTTGATACCCAGCTTGGTGTGCAAGGTATGGAAGGTATTGGTGAACTTCATAACTTCTTGGCCTCTCTCTTGCCGCAGTGTAGTCCATATCATGTACTGGTCCTCATAGTTGTCAACAGGGTAATACTGTTCCTTTACCGCATCCACAAAAAAATCCCAAGTGGGCTCCACCCCATATATTCAAGAATCCTCTATGGAACTTTGCTCCTAGTAAGTTTCCCACCAATGTTTGACACGGGGTAGAGCCTTAAGGAGCATGAAGATTATCTTTTCTCTGTCGGGAAAATTGTGAACAGAGAAATAACCTTCTAATAGATTTAACCATTTATCGAGGGCATTCGCATCTATCTGACCTTCAAATATAGGAATATCAAAATTGACCTGTACCTTAAAAGGCGAGGTGCCTCCAAAGTGGCCACTTGATGAATATGCACTTGATGCTATTGGGAGGTGTTGAAGGATGTGGGAAAAATTCTCCATCATTTCGTCCCTCTGTCGTGTGAGAGCTTGCTCAAGCAACAGACTTATAGGATCGTCTCCTCCGTCATTTTTATTTTCTTCCACTATTGAGGGTTTCTTGGGTGTGCAAGAGCAATTTTCCTCAAGAGAGATAATCTCGAGACCCAACTTGCTATACTCGGACCTTGTCGGGGACATGCACTGAAAAAACGATCAAGAACAGCCTGCTCTGATACCAATGATCCAAATTATTTTTGGCACGAAATGAGAGCGGAGATATAATAAATTAATGTAGAGATATTTCGTAGATATTCAATAATATAACAGAAATGTATCATAGATGCAACCATAAACACATATATATAGTAATACACGATTTCTATTAATCAAAGAAATGTACAGAGACTGTAAAAATATAGAGTGAAAGACTCGCTAGAATGGTGGCATCTTATCTCTGAGAAGAGATGTGACGGCTACTCGCATTCACAAGAAGATGATTACAATGAGGCTCTGAAGGCCTTTTTACAATAAATAGGAATTCCAAAAACCCTAGACAGCCAAAAACCTAACCCTAGGAGATGAAGCGCCAAAAGCCATGTGGGCCTCGTTTGGGTAAGTTAGTACATGAACTTCCGAGGGTCGTAACTTTCGCATACGATCTCTATTTTAGGCGTATGTTAGCCCGTTGGAAATATATCATCGAGGGGGTTCATTTTGGGGCCTCAATCATGCTGTAGGCAATCATTGAGAAGCGCAATCCAGAAAAACCTTCATTTAGGCCCTCAAAATGGCCTCGAAAGTTAAAAACTGCTACAAATAGTAAATTGCCAAAATTGCGAGAAAAATGTTTTGAGCCAAATGAAAAAGGTGAGCGGCCACCGATATCCACCTGGATCAGTACTCCCTCATTAGGAATCAATGGTCTCCATGGCGTTGAGTTCTCGGGGGAGAGGGAAAAGCGTTTGCTGAATCTACATCTTGGTGAGTTGCTTGCCTTGCTGGAGACGTCGCGTTGCTCAGTTTGTGGAGGCCTGTCACGAACCTATTGAGGCTAAGGCTGTTCAACAAGTTGAGATACATGAGAGGATGGTGTGCATAAGGAATACTTGTTCTTTGTTGCAGCCTTTTCGACTTGCTTCTGTTGGATAGAAGGTGCTTGGGGCGAGGCTGTAGTGGTTGCAATGTCCTTTTGTTCTCCTTTTGAACAGGAAGCAAAATTTTGCAGTATGAGATGCTACCTTGAGGCACTTTTTAGGTGGAACAATAGTCAGAACTACCTCTGGTATTCTATAGAGATGACCCCCCAAAGTAACAATGACACTACGAGGTCGAGACTCATAAACAACATGACGTCTCCACATATATGGTTGGCCCAAGAGCACATCACAAACATCCAGTGGGGAAACATCACATAATACCTCATCCTTGAAGGGTTGGATGTCATATGATAATCAACATTGTTGGCTCACACGAAGATCTCGTTCTTGGTGAAGCCACCTGATGTTGTATGGTTGCGGGTGTGGTGTTGTCGAAAATCCCAACTATTTGATGATCTCTGCCGAGATGAGGTTCTTCTAGCTTCCGCTATCAACAATAAATGCAGCGAGGTCCCCTTCACCCACATCTATGAATGAAAAAGGAACTCCCCCTCTTCAGGATCTGTTGGTTCTTCTGGTTGAATTGTTGTGGTCACGAAAATAGCAGTGGGGTCCGTGTCAATGATTTGTCCTTTACTAGTATTTTCAGAATCAGATTCTCAATCAGGGTTCGGCTCCTTGTCTTTGATATCAGCCACCAATGACTGTTTTGAGCGACATTCATCGGTGTTGTGCCAGGAGATTTTGTGGAAATCGTACCATTTTTCGGTGTCCTTCTTTGTCTTTCCATAACCCTTATTTTCCTATGGCTTGGACTGGTTTTCAGGAGACTGTTTGTTAGGGTTGTATTCATCAAACTTCGATTGTTGAGGATTTGCAGACCCAAACTCCCGTTTGTTCTGGTGCTTAAATTTTTGCTCGATTTTAACAACATATCAATAAGTATCACTGAGTGATGAGATGTACAGAAAATACATTTCAGTTTGGATGTATCTGTGTATAGCCCCACGGTATTTCAGAACAAAATTTTGTTCAAAGTCTTTGATACCCAGCTTGGTGCGCAAGGTATGGAAGGTATTGGTGAACTCTGGAACTGCTTGGCCCCTTTCTTGCCACAATTTGGTCCATCTCATGTACTAGTCCTCATAGTTGCCAACAGGGTAATATTGTTCCTTTACCACATCCACACAAAAATCCAAAGTGGGCTCAGCCCCATGTATTCCAAACTCCTCTGTGGAACTTTGCTTGTGGTAAGTTTCCCACCAATGTTTGACATGGGGTAGAGCCTTAAGGAGTGCGAAGATGATCTTTTCTCTGTCGAAAAAATTGTGAATAGAGAAATAACNAGTCATAACTACCTCTGTTATTCTATAGAGATGACCCCCCAAAGTGACAATGACACTACGGGGTCGAGACTCATAAACAACATGATGTCTCCACATATATGGTTGGCCCAAGAGCACATCACAAACATCCAGTGGGGAAACATCACATAATACCTCATCCTTGAAGGGTTGGATGTCATATGATAATCGACATTGTTGGCTCACACGAAGATCTCGTCCTTGGTGAAGCCACCTGATGTTGTATGGCTGCAGGTGTGGTGTTGTTGAAAATCCCAACTATTTGACGATCTCTGCCGAGATGAGGTTCTTCTGGCTTCCGCTATCAACAATAAAATGCAGTGAGGTCCCCTTCACCCACATCTGTGAATGAAAAAGGAACTCCCCCTCTTCACGATCTGTTGGTTCTTCTGGTTGACTTGTTGTGGTCACGAAAATAGCAGTGGGGTTCGTGTCAATGATTTGTCCTTTACTAGTATTTTCAGAATCAGATTCTGAATCAGGGTTCGGCTCCTTGTCTTTGATCTCGGCCACCAATGACTGTTTTGAGCGACATTCATCGGTGTTGTGCTAGGGGATTTTGTGTAAATCGCACCATTTTCTGGTGTCCTTCTTTGTCTTCCCATAACCCTTATTTTCCTATGGCTTGGACTGGTTTTCAGGAGACTGTTTGTTAGGGTTGTATTCATCAAACTTTGGTTGTTGAGGATTTGCAGACCCAAACTCCCGTTTGTTCTGGTGCTTAAATTTTTTCTCGATTTTAACAGCATATCGATAAGTAGCACTGAGTGATGAGATGTACAGAAAATCCATTTCAGTTTGGATGTATCTGTGTATAGCCCCACGGTATTTCAGAACAAAATTTTGTTTAGAGTCTTTGATACCCAGCTTGGTGCGCAAGGTATGGAAGGTATTGGTGAACTCTGGAACTGCTTGGCCCCTTTCTTTCCACAATTTGGTCCATCTCATGTACTAGTCCTCATAGTTGCCAACAGGGTAATATTGTTCCTTTACCACATCCACACAAAATCCCAAAGTGGGCTCGGCCCCATGTATTCCAAACTCCTCTGTGGAACTTTGCTCGCGGTAAGTTTCCCACCAATGTTTGACATGGGGTAGAGCCTTAAGGAGTGCGAATATGATCTTTTCTCTGTCGAAAAAATTGTGAACAGAGAAATAACCTTCTAACAAAGTCAACCATTTATCTAGGGCATCCGCATCTATCTGACCTTCAAATATAGGAATATCAAAATTGACCTGTACCTTAAAAGGAGAGGTGCCTCCAAAGTGGCTTCTTAATTAATATGTGCCTAATGCTATCGGGATGTGTTGAAGGATGTGGGGAAAATTCTCCATCGTTTCGTCCCTCTATCGCGTGAGAGCTTGCTCAAGCAATAGACTTATAGGACCGCCTGCTATGTCATTTTTATTTTCTTTTGCCATTGAGGGTTTCTTGGGTGTGTGAGAGAAATTGTCCTCAAGAGATACAAGCTCGAGACCCAACTTTCTATACTCAGACTTCGTCGGGGACATGCATTGAAAAAATGATCAAGAATGGCATGCTCTGATACCACTGATCCAGATTATTTTCAGCACAAAATGAGAGCGGAGATATAATAAAGAAATGCAAAAAGATTTCATAGATATTAAATAATATAACATAAATGTATCATAGATGCAACCATAAACACAGATATATAGTAATACACGATTTCTATTAATCAAAGAAATGTACAGAGACTATAAAAATACAGAGTGAAAGACTCGCTAGAATGGTGGCAGCTTATCTTTGAGAAGAGATGTGACGACTACTTGCATTCGCAAGAAGATGATTACAATGAGTCTCTGAAATCCTTTTTACAATAAACAGGAATTCCAAAAACCCTATACATCCAAAAACTTAACCCTAGGATATGAAACGCGAAAATCCATGTGGGCCCCGTTTGGGTAAGTTAGTAGATCAATTTCCCGGGGTCGTAACTTTCACATACGATCTTTGTTTTAGGTGTATGATAGCTTGTTGGAAAGTTATCATCGAGGGGATTCATTTTCAGTCCTCAATAATGTTGTAGGATATCATTGATAAGCTCGATCCTGAAAAACCTTCATTTAGGCCCTCAAAATGGCCTCGGAAGTTAAAAACTGCTAAAAATAGTAAATTGCCAGAATTGCCAGAAAATTGTTTTGAGTCAGTCAGAAAATGTGGGTGGCCACTGATATCCACCTAGATCAATACTCCCTCCTTAGGAAGCAATTGGATCCATTGCGTTGAGTTCCCGAGGGAGAGGGAAAAGCGTTTGCTGAATCTGCATCTTGGTGAGTTGCTTGCCTTGCTGGAGATGTCGCATTAATCAGTTTGTGGAAGTCTCTCGCAAACCTATTGAGGATGAGGCTATTCAACAAGTCAAGATACATGAGAGGATGGTGTGCATAAGGAATCTTTTTTCTTTGCTGCAGACTTGTCGAGCTGCTTCTTTTGAATATAAGGTGCTTGGGGCGAGGTTGTAGTGGTTGGAGTGTCATTTTGTTCTGCTTTTGAACAGATTGTGAAGAAGCTGAATTTTACAGTACGAGATACTGCCTTGCGACACTTTTTAGGTATAACAGTAGTGGAAACTACCTCTAGTATTCTATAGAGATGACCCCCCAAAGCAACAATGACACTATAGGGTCAAGACTCATAAACAACATGGCATCTCCACGTATATGGTTGGCCCAAGAGCACATCACAGACATCCAATGGGGCAACATCACATAATACCTCATCCTTGAAGGGTTGGATGTCGTATGATAATCGACACTATTGGCTGACACGAAGATCTTGTCCTTGGAAAAGCCACCCGATGTTGTATGGTTGCGGGTGTGGTGTTGTTTAAAATCCCAAATGTTTGATGGCCTATGCTGAGATGAGGTTCTTCTGGCTTCTACTATCAACAATAAAATGTAGTGGGGTCCCCTTCACCCACATTTTTGAATGAAAAAGGTGCTCCCCCTCTTCAGGATATGTTGGTTGTTCTGGTTTAATTGTTGTGGTCACGACAATAGCAGTGGGGTCTGCGTCAATGATCTGTCCTTTACCAGTATTTTCAGAATCAGATTCTGAATCAGGGTTCAGCTCCTTGTCTTTGATCTCGGCCACCAATGACTATTTTAAGTGACATTCATCGATGCTGTGCCAGGGAATTTTTTGGAAATCGCACCAGTTTTCAGTGTCCTTCTTTGTCTTCCCGTGACCCTTCTTTTCCTATCGCTTAGACTGGTTTTCGGGAGACTTATTTTTAGGGATGTCTTTATCAAACTTTGGTTGTTGCATATTTGTAGACGTGAACTCCCGTTTGTTCTGGTGCTTAAATTTCTGCTCGATTTTAACAACGTATCAATAACTAGCACCCAGTGATGAGATGTCTAGAAAATCCATTTTAGTTTGGATGTATCTATGTAGAACCCCACTGTATTTCAGAACCAAATGTTGTTCAGAGTCTTTGATACCCATCTTAGTGCACAAGGTATGGAAGGTATTGGTGAACTCTGGAACTGCTTGGCTTCTCTCTTGCCACAGTGTGGTCCATCTCATGTACTGGTCCTCATAGTTTCCAACAGGGTAATACTGTTCCTTTACCACATCCACAAAAAAATCCCAAGTGGGCTCGGCCCCATATATTCCGGACTCCTCCATGGAACTTTGCTCCCAGTAAGTTTCCCACCAATGTTTGACATGGGGTAGAGCCTTAAGGAGCGCGAAGATGATGTTTTCTCTGTCAGAAAAATTGTGAACAGAGAAATAACCTTCTAACATATTTAACCATTTATATAGGGCATCTGCATCTATCTGACCTTCAAATATAGGAATATCAAAATTGACCTGTACCTTAAAAGGCGAGGTTCCTCCAAAGTGACCGCTCGATGAAGATGTGCCTGATGCTATTGGGAGGCTTTGAAGGATGTGAGAAAAATTCTCTATCATTTCGTCCCTCTGTCGCGTGAGAGCTTGCTCAAGCAACAGACTTATAGGATCATCTCCTTCGTCGTTTTTCTTTTCTTTCGCCATAGAGGGTTTCTTGGGTGTGCGAGAGAAATTGTCCTCAAGAGAGACAAGCTCGAGACCAAACTTGGTATACTCGGACCTCATTGGGGACATGCACTGAAAAAATTATCAAGAACATCCTAGTTTGATACCACTAATCCAGATTATTTTCGGTATGAAATGAGAGCAGAGATATAATAAAGAAATCAAGAGAGATTTCACAGATTTTCAATAATATAACAGAAATGTATCAGATATGCAACCATAAACACATATATATAGTAATACATGATTTCTATTAATCAAATAAATGTACAGAGACTATAAAAATACAGAGTGAAAGACTCGCTAGAATGGTGGCAACTTATCTATGAGAAGAGATGTGACGGCTACTCTTATTCTCAAGTAGATGATTAAAATGATGCTCTGAAGGCATTTTTACAATAAAAAGGAATTCCAAAAACCCTAAACATCCAAAAACCTAACCCTAAGAGATGAAGCACCAAAAGCCATGTGGGCCCCGTTTGGGTAAGTCAATACATCAACTTCCCGAGGTCATAAATTTCACATACGATCACCATTTTAGGCATATGATAGCCCATTGGAAAGGTATCGTTGAGAGGATTCATTTTGGGGCCTCAATCATGCTGTAGGGCATCATTGAGAAGATTGATCTAGAAAAACCTTCATTTAGGCCCTCAAAATGGCCTCGGAAGTTAAAAACTACTAAAAATAGTAAATTGCCAAAATTACCAGAAAATTGTTTTGAGCCAGTCGAAAAAGGTGGGTGGCCACCGATATCCACCTAGATCAATCCTCCCTCATTAGGAAGAAATGGTCTCCATTGCGTTGAGTTCCTGGGGGACAAGGAAAAGCATTTGTTGAATCTGCATCTTGGTGAGCTGTTTGCCTTGCTGGAGACGTCGCACTGCTCAGTTTGTGGAAGTCTATCACGAACCTGTTGATGTTGAGGGTGTTCAAAAAGTTGAGATACATGAGAGGATAGTGTGAAGAAGGAATATTTGTGCTTTGCTGTAGCCTTTTCGACCTACTTCTATTGGATAGAAGGTGCTTGGGGTGAGGCTGTAGTGGTTGTAGTGTCCTTTTGTTCTCCTTTTGAACATATTGTGAAGAAGCTGAATTTTGCAGTATGAGATACTACCTTGCGACACTTTTTAGGTGGAACAGTAGTCAGAACTAACTCTGGTATTCTGTAGAGATGACCCCCCAAAGTAACAATGACACTATGGTGTCAAGAATCATAAACAACATGGCGTCTCCGCGTATATGGTTGGCCCAAGATCACATCACAGACATCCAGTGGGGAAACATCACATAATACCTCATCCTTGAAGGGTTGGATGTCGTATGATAATTGAAACTATTGGATGATACGTAGATCTCATCCTTGGCGAAGCCACTCGATGTTGTATGGCTGCGGGTGTGGTGTTGTTGACAATCCCAACTATTTGACGACCTCTGCTGAGATGAGGCTCTTCTGGCTTCCTCTATCAACAATAAAATGCAGCAGGGTCCCCTTCACCCACATCTGTGAATGAAAAAGGTGCTCCCCTCTTCAGGATCTATTGGTTCTTTTGGTTGAATTGTTGCGGTCGCGACAATAGAGGTGGGGTTTGTGTCAATGATCTGTCCTTTACCAGTATTTTCAGAATCAGATTCTGAATCAGGGTTCAGGTCCTTGTCTTTGATCTCGGCCACCAATGATTGTTTTGAGCGACATTCATCGGTGTTGTGCCAGGGGATTTTGTGGAAATCACACAATTTTCCAGTGTCCTTCTTTGTCTTCCCGTGACCCTTCTTTCCTGTGGCTTGGACTGGTTTTCGAGAGACTGTTTGTTAGGGATGTCTTTATCAAACTTTGGTTGTTGCAGATTTGCAGACCCAAACTCTCATTTGTTCTGGTGCTTAAATTTCTTCTTGATTTTAACAGCATATCGATAAGCAACACCGAGTGATGAGATGTTCAGAAAATCCATTTTAGTTTGGATGTATCTGTGTAGAGCCCCATGGTATTTCAGAACCAAATGTCATTCGGAGTCTTTGATACCCATCTTGGTGCACAAGGTATGGAAGTTATTGGTGAACTCTGCAATTGCTTGGCCCCTCTCTTTCCGTATTGTGGAAGATGCACCTAATGTTATCACAAGGTGTTGAAGGATGTGGGAAAAATTCTCTATCATTTCGTCCCTTTGTCACGTGAGAGCTTGCTCAAGCAACAGACTTATAGGATCGTCTGCTCCGTATTTTTTCTTTTCTTCTGCCATTGAGAGTTTATTGGGTGTGCGAGAGCGATTATCCTCAAGAGAGACAATATCAAGACCCAACTTTCTATACTCGGACCTCATCGGGGACATGCACTGAAAAAACTATCAAGAACGTCCTGCTCTGATACTACTGATTCAGATTATTTCGTCACGAAATGAGAGCGGAGATATAATAAAGAAATGCACAGAGATTTCACAGATATTCAATAATATAATAGAAATGTATCATATATGCAACCATAAACACATATATACAGTAATACACAATTTCTATTAATCAAAGAAATGTACAGATACTGTAAAAATACAGAGTGAAAGACTCGCTAGAATGGTGGCAGCTTATCTCTGAGAAGAGATGTGAAAACTACACACATTCACAAGAAGATGATTAAAATGAGGCTCTGACGGCATTTTTACAATAAAAATGAATTCCCAAAACCCTATACATCCAAAACCTAACCCTAGGAGATGAAGCGCCAAAAGCTATGTGGGCCCCGTTTGGGTAAGTTAGTACATCAACTTCCCGGGGTCGTAACTTTCGCATATGATCTCCGTTTTAGGTGTATGATAGCCCGTTGGAAAGGTATCGTTGAAGGGATTCATTTTGGGGCCTCAATCATGCCATACGTGATCATTGAGAAGCTCAATTCTGAAAAAACCTTCATTTAGGCCCTCAAAATGGCCTTGGAAGTTAAAAACTGATAAAAATAGTAAATTGCCAAAATTGCCAGAAAACTGTTTTGAGCCAGTCAGAAAAGGTGGGTTGCCACTGATATCCACCTGGATCAATCCTCCCACCTTAGGAAACAATGGTCTCCATTGCGTTGAGTTCCGAGGGGAGAGGGAAAAGCGTTTGCTGAATCTACATCTTGGTGAGATGCTTGCCTTGCTGGAGACGTCACACTGCTAAGTTTGTGGAAGTTTGTCACGAACCTGTTGAGGATGAGACTGTTAAAAAAGTTGAGATACATGAGAGGATGGTGTGAAGAAGGAATCTTTGTGCTTTGCTGCAGCCTTTTCGACCTACTTATGTTGGATAGAAGGTGCTTGGGGCGAGGCTATAGTGGTTGCAGTGTCCTTTTGTTCTCCTTTTGAACATATTGTGAAGAAGCTAAATTTTGCAGTATGAGATACTACCTTGTGGCACTTTTTAGGTGGAATAGTAGTTGGAACTACCTTTGGTATTCTATAGAGATGACCCCCCAAAGTAACAATGACAGTACGGGGTCGAGCCTCATAAACATCATGGAGTCTCCACATATATGGTTGGCCCAAGAGCACATCACAGACATCTAGTGGGGCAACATCACATAATACCTCATAATTGAAGGGTTGGATGCCATATGATAATCGACACTGTTGGCTGACATGGATATCTCTTCCTTGGAAAAGCCACTCGATGTTGTATGGTTGCGGGTGTGGTGTTGTCGACAATCCCAAATGTTTGATGACCTCTGCTGAGATGAGGTTCTTCTGGCTTCCACTATCAACAATAAAATGCAGCAGGGTCCCCTTCACCCACATCTGTGAATGAAAAAGGTGCTCCCCCTCTTCAGGATATGTTGGTTCTTCTGGTTGAATTGCTACAGTCATGACAATAGCAGTGGGGTATGCGTCAATGATCTGTCCTTTACCAGTATTTTCAAAATTAGATTCTGAATCAGGGTTTGGCTCCTTGTCTTTGATGTCAACCACCAATGACTGTTTTAAGAGACAATCATAGGTGTTATGCCAGGGGATTTTGTGGAAATCACACCATTTTCCAGTGTCCTTCTTTGTTTTCCCATGACCCTTCTTTTCCTGTGGCCTGGAATGGTTTTTGGAAGAATGCTTGTTAGGACTGTCTTTATCAAAATTTGGTTGTTACAGATTTGCAAACCCGAACTCCCATTTGTTCTGGTGATTAAATTTCTTCTCGATTTTAACAACATATCGATAAGAAGCACCAAGTGATGAGATGTCTAAAAAATCCATTTCAGTTTGGATGTACCTGTGTAGAGCCCCATGGTATTTCAGAAACAAATGTCATTCAGAGTCTTTGATACCCATCTTGGTGCGCACGGTATGGAAGGTATTGGTGAACTCTGGAACTTCTTGGCCCCTCTCTCACTGTAGTGTGGTCCATCTCATGTACTGGTCCTCATAGTTTCCAACAGGATAATACTGTTCCTTTACCGCATCCACAAAAAAAATCCTAAGTGGGCTCGGCCCCATATATTCCAAACTCCTATGTGGAAATTTGCTCCCAGTAAGTTTCCCACCAATGTTTGACATGGGATAGAGCCTTAAGGAGTGCGAAGATGATATTTTCTCTGTCGAAAAAATTGTGAACAGAGAAATAACCTTCTAACAGATTTAACCATTTATCTAGGGCATCCGCATCTATATGACCTTCAAATATAGGAATATCAAAATTGACCTGTACCTTAAAAGGTGAGGTGCCTCCAAAGTGGTCGCTTGATGAATATGCACCTGATGCTATCGGGAGGTGTTGAGGGATGTGGAAAAAATCCTCCATCATTTCGTCCCTCTGACGCATGAGAGCTTGCTCAAGCAACAGATTTATAGGATCGTTTGCTCCGTTGTTTTTCTTTTCTTCCACCATTGAGGGTTTCTTGGATGTGTGAGATCTATTTTCCTCAAGAGAGACAAGATCGAGACCCAACTTTCTATACTCGGACCTCGTCAGGGACATGCACTAAAAAAATGATCAAGAACATCTTGCTCTGATACCATTGATCCATATTATTTTCGGCATGAAATGAGAGCGAAGATATAATAAAGAAATGCAGAGAAATTTCAAAGATATTCAATAATATAACAGAAATGTATCAGAGATGAAACCATAAACACAGATATATAGTAATACATGATTTCTATTAATCAAAGAAATGTAGAGATACTGTAAACATACAGAGTGAAAGACTCGCTAGAATGGTGGCAACTTATCTCTGAGAAGAGATGTGAAGGCTACTCGCATTCACAAGAAGATGATTACAATGAGGCTATGAAGGCATTTTTACAATAAACAGGAATGAAAAAAACCCTAGACATCCAAAATCCTAACCCTAGGATATGAAGTTCCAAAATCCATGTGGGCCCCGTTTGGGTAAGTTAGTACATGAACTTCCGAGGGTCGTAACTTTCACATACGATATCCGTTTTAGGCGTATGATAGCCCGTTGGAAAGGTATCATTGAGGGGATTCATTTTTTGGCCTCAATCATTTCATAGGAAATCATTGAGAAGCTCTATCCTGAAAAACCTTCATTTAGGCCCTCAAAATGGCCTCGGAAGTTAAAAATTGCTAAAAATAGTAAATTGCCAAAATTGCCAGAAAACTGTTTTGAGCCAATCGAAAAAGGTGGGTGGCCACTGATATCCACCTGGATCAATTAATGCCTAAATAAAACATTTAGGACTCAGGATCCATGAATGGGTCCTTGAATAACTACACATTCCCATTAAAAGGGATATTGGCCTCTATTTGGGATATATGTGCCATTAGGAGATTTCTGTGTTGCAAGGATACATCTTGGGGTCTTAACCATGGTAAGGGGAGGAAATAAATGGAATCAAGTAATGTATAAATATTTTAAGGATCTGATCCATGAACAAGGCTTTAAAGTTCCATGAAAACCCTATAAAAGGGATCTTTGATCTTCGAGTGGGATACGGGCACCTATAGGGGGTTTTGCATACTAGGGATGGAAATTGGGTTCTTGACCATGGTAAAAGGTAGAAAAAATGGACATATGACCTAAACTAAGCTTCTTGGGCTCATGAGACAAAAGGAGGTCTTAAACAACTACACACGCCCTTGAGAGGGGATATTTATAAGCCACCATTTGGGATACATACACCATTAGGAGACTGTATTCATAGGTGATGAGTCTTGATGCCATAACCATAGCCATATGGAAACCATTAGAATGGTTTGATTATTTAATTACCAAGTTGAGTTGATGTCGCAAAAGCTTCAATTCACCCACCCCAAATGTCATGCACCGACCTTGCATAGTGAGCACTAGTGAATGGGGCCAATGATGAAATTTCTTCAATATGTGTTTGTATGCATCAAAATTTTACATGGTTAGACTAGACACATGCCTTTATGGTATGGGATGGTTTCAAGACTCAAGTATGTATGATGTCCCCACATAATCTTTGAGATTGTCCAAATTTGAATCAATGTTCATCATGCATCTCTCATTATCATCATTCGTCATTCCCTTCTATAAAATCGTTGTCGAAACTATATTGAAATTTGACATGGACCATCCAATACACCCATCACAAATTTATTCTACCAAACCCACACAGTGAGTAGTGAATGGGGCCAACGTTGAAATTTTTTCAATCTGTTCACGTATGCGTCAAAATTTGACATGGTTAGACTAGATAGTTGCCTTGAAGGTATGGGAGGGTTTCGATACGAAGGATGTTTTATGTCCCCACATAATACTTAAGGAGGGTTTGATTATTGAATTACCAAGTCAAGTTGATGTCGCAGAAGCTTCAATTCACCCACCACAAATGTCATGCACCGACCCCGCATAGTGAGCAATGAATGGGGCCAACGTTGAAATTTCTTCCAACTGTGCATGTATGCATCAAAATTCGACATGGTTAGACTAGACATATGCATTGATGATATGGGAGGGTTTCAAGACTCAAGGATGTCTGATGTCCTGACCACATAATATTTGAGATCATCCATGTTTACAACAACGTTCATAATGGGAATCTCATTGTCAAATGTTGTTGTTTCCATCTATAGAATCTTTGTTGGAACTCTCTTGAAATTTCATGGAACTTCCAAGTCACCCACCACAAATGTCATGCATCGACCCCACATAGTCAGCAGTGAATGGGGCCAACATTGAAATTTCTTCAATATGTTCCTGTATGCGTCAAAATTTGACATGGTTAGACTAGACACATTCCTTGACAGTATGGGAGGGTCTCAAGACTCAAGGATGTATGATGTCCCCACATAATATTTGAGATCATCCACATTTGCATCAACGTTCATCATGCACGTCTCATTGCCAATGTTTGTCATTCCCTTCTATAGAATTGTTGTTGGAAATATCTTGAATTTGACATGGAACTTCAAATACACCCATCACAATTTCTTGCACCGACCCTGCACAGTGAGCAATGAATAGGGCTAATGTTGAAATGTTTTCAATCTGTGCCTGTATGCATCGAAATTTAACATGGTTAGACTAGATAGTCTTTTTTAAGGTATGAGAGGGTTTCAATACTTAAGGATGTTTGGTGTCCCCGCATAATATTTGAGATCATTCATGTTTACATCAACACTCAATATAATGGATGTCTCATTGTCATCATTCTTCATTTCCATCTATAGAATATTTTTCATAACTCTCTTGAAATGTCATGGCACATCGAATACACCCATCACAAATTTCATCTTGCACCGACCCCACATAGTGAGCAGTGAATGGGGCCAACGTTGAAATTTCTTCAAACTGTGCATGTATGTGTCAAAATTCAACATGGTTAGAATAGACAGATGCCTTGATGGTATGGGAGGGTTTCAAGACTCAAGGATGTTTGATGTCCCGACCACATAATATTTGAGATCATCCATGTTTGCAACAACATTCATAATGGGCATCTCATTATCAAATGTCATTGTTTCCATCTGTAGAATCTTTGTTGGAACTCTCTTGAAATTTCATAGAACTTCCAATTCACCCACCACAAATGTCATGCACCAACCCCGCATAGTGAGAAGTGAATGGGGAAAACGTTGAAATTTCTTTAATATGTGTCTGTATGCATCGAAATTTGACATGGTTAGACTAGACACATGACTTGATGGTATGGGAGGGTTTCAAGACTCAAGGATGTATGATGTCCCAACATAATCTTTGAGATAATCCACATTTTCATCAATGTTCATCATGCTTCACCTCTCATTGTCATCATTCATCATTCCCTTCTATAGAATCGTTGTCAGAACTATCTTGAAATTTGACATGGAACTTCCTTTCTATAGAATTGTTGTTGGAACTATCTTGAAATTTGACATTGAACACACTATCCATGTCAAATTTCGGTGCATGTCAAATGTGAACAGAGTATCCATGTCAAATTTCAGTGCATACAAAAACATTTTGAAAACATTTCAACGTTGGCCCCATTCACAGGTCATTGTTTCCCATCATGTACTCTAGCCCTAGTACAATGTCTTTTAATAATTGTTTCCTTTAAAATTCGATCGCTCAGAAAATTAAAATGAAACGAGGATGAGATGGCACGATATATAGAGTGGGTCTGTGAGTGATCTTTG
>JASDQU011178715.1:10416-26307 GCA_032191745.1 Picea mariana
CATTCTAGGTATTGATGACCTTCTTGACCAAATCAAGGGGAAAAATCTCTTCAACAAGATTGACCTAAAGTTTGGCTACCACTAGGTTCCCATCGAACCAACCGATGTATGGAAGACAACCTTCAAGTCTAAAGAAGGTATCTACGAATGGCTAGTCATGCCCTTTTGATTAACAAATGAACCAACTACTTTCATGAAGATGATGGATGATGTATTGAGACCCTTCACCAACTCCTTTGTGGTATTATATTTGGATGGGATCCTCATATTCAACAGAACGTGGGAGGAGCACATGGGACATATTTAGTAGGTTTTGAGCACTCTGCAGCAACACAAGCTATATGCCAACTTGGAAAAATGCTCTTTTGGCATGAGGATGGTCCAATAATTGGGCTACATTGTTGATGAGCATGGGGTATATGTTGATCTAGCTAAGATCCAAGTCATCCTTGACTAGCCATCCCCGATCTCACTGATCGAGCTTTGGAGATTTTTTGGACAAGCCAACTTCTACCAATATTTTTTGTTGGGATTCTCCCATATTGCATGGGCCCTTAGCTAGGTGACCAAGGGTGGTGTTAGGGCCAAGTTAATGTGAGGAAAGGAGTAGTAACAAGCATTTGATGATTTGAAGCATCGATTGTTATCAGCTCCAGTACTCTCCTTTCCTGATCTGCAACAGGCATTCAAGATTGAGATTAATGCATTGGACTATGTTATGGGTGCAGTTCTCACTCAAAATGAGTATACAATGGCATACCATAGTGAGACACTCTATGATACTATCCAGAATTACCCCACCTATGACAAGGAAATGTATTCCATTGTAAAATCCTATCATCAATGGAAACATTACATTCTAGGGAAAGAGACGATCATGCACATTGATCACAAGCCTCTATAGTTCATATAGACACAGGGGAAATTGAAGAATGACCACCATCATAAGTGGTCCACCTACTTGCATCAGTTTCATTTCAACATCAAGTATAAGATATGTATATCCAATATTGTCATTGACTACTTCAGTTTACCTCCTATGGCTTCACTCGCCACTATGCTCCATTCCTATAGACATGAATCATCTGAGTGGCGCCAACTTTATCAACAAGATTCATAATTCGCCACCACATATCATCTCTTGGGTACAAGCATGACTGTCACTGATTTACACATTCGGTATGGACTCTTATGCCACATGGGCCATCTCTGTGTTCCTACAAGAAAGCGTGCAAAGATGATTTGGGAAGCCCACTACAGTCGGGTGGCAGAACATTTTGCTGTAGAGAAAACTATGACTGTTCTTCCTAAAAAGTTTGTTGGACGAAACTTCGACAGGATGTCAAAAAATATATCATATCTTCTACTACCTCTGCCATTGCCAAGCCCGCCATCAAGAAGAAAGGATTATACACCCCTCTTCCTATTCCTAAGAAGCCTTGGGAATCCATCTCAATGGACTACATGTCTATTTTTTCATCCACCAATAAAGGAAATGAGTATGTGTTTGTTGTCATTGATCAGTTTTTGAAGATGGCCACTCCCACGGCCTATAAGAAGAATGTCACAGTGACAGATAATGCCAAGCTCTTCTTTGAACGAATGTGGGTCCACTTTGGGATACCATAGACCATCATCTCCAATCGAGACAACAGGTTCCTCAACATATTTTGGTTGAGTCTCTGGTCTCTATTGGACACTAAGCTCACAAAATCCACTGCTTTCCACCCCCAAGCCAATTGCCAAACATAGTTCGTCAATGAAATGAATGTGCACATCCTGCGCATGTACAATTCTAAGCATCCATGTACATGGGATGAGAGTCTCCCATATGTCCAATACAGTTATAAAATGGATCTCCATAGTTCCACCAGCCATAGCCCATTTCAGGTGGGTCTGGGATTCCAACCCTTGGGACCCATTGATGTTTCACTTCCTCTTTCTACCGCACATACAAACTCTTCTCGTGATTAGTCTGTGATTAACAAAGCCTCCAGATTCATTGAGAAGATTTAGCTCATCCACCAATAGGTCTAGGATATTTTGCAAAAAGCTAATGCTAAGTACAAGCAGCGCCATGATCAACACAGGGTACCACACCAGTTTTAGGTTGGCAAAAACTTCTGGTTACATTTGCAGAAGGAGTGTCTCACCAGGCCCCATCGGAAGCTTCACCCAGTTCATTATGGGCCTTACACTGTCACCAAGGTTGTGGGTAGCAATGATTTTGAGGTCAACACTCCACCCTTCCTTGGTTTGCATCCAGTATTCAATGTGGACCTCTTCGGCCATATTTTCCCCCACTATTAGACACCTCCGAGATTGTAGAACATATGATACCAACAAAGCTCAACCCTGACTGCATGGAACAATCATCCACTGATTAGATAGTGGGCACACAGGTCAAGGGCACTCGCCAATAGTGGATTCGGCTTTAAGGGGTTGCAAGGTAGGGAAACTCCTATACCAAGGCAAGTAGCTCACCCGAGGCCAAATCTAGCAGAATATTCCTCACCTAATGGGGGAACTCAACGCAATGGAGACCGTTTCTTCCTAATGGGGGAGGATTGATCCAAGTGGATATTGGTGGCTACCCACCTATTCCAACTAGCTCCTATGGTCCATTTTTTGTTCAACATGTTCTTCTATACTACTTTGTAATTGTGAGTTCTACACTTTTGGGGCTTTCTAAAGCCCCACACAGCCTCCAGGTGGATACGGGTGGTCTCTCGCCTAATCCAACTAGATTATTTTGTATGTTTTCATGTCAACAAATATTGTTGTACTTCCATGGCCATTTTGGGGCCCTAAACATTGTTTTTCTTGTCTTTCCACAGTGAAATTGTAGTTGAAAATTGTGTTTGATGGTATAATGTTTAGCTCTCTAAAATACCTTTCCAATGGGCTATCACACGCCTAAAACAGAGGTCGCATGAAAAAGTTATGACCCTTGGAAGTTGAGGTACCAAATTACACCAACTTACCCATATGGCCCACATGACTTTTGGCATTTCACCTTCTAGGGTTAGGTTTTTGGATGTCTATGGTTTTGGAATTCATGAGTGATATAAAAAGAGCCTCTGGAGGCTCATTGTAATCCATTCTTATCATATGGATGCGCGTAGCAGCCACATCTCTTCTAAGAGATAGCTACCACCATTTGAGCAATTGTTTCAGTTCTGCAGTTTTACAGTTTCAACATATTTCATTATTTAATGGACGATATTGTTCACTGGATATTTGGGTGATTCTTCATATCTCTGTGCTTATTGTATTTAGTCTGTTAATCATTTTGCTCCACTCCTAAAGTCAGATCGATAAATTCATTTACCAATTAAGAATTGATGAAAAAAGAAAAAATTAATTATATATTATAGTAGTTGGAAAATTTAGTCTTCTCCAACAAAAATCAAAAGGTCAATGGCAGCATAACATGTGGTAGGTGATGTAGTTGCATATGACTAGAAATTACATGATTGAATGTCATTTTGATATGTTATCATATTATAAACCCACCAAACCATAACTTAAGCCATTTAAAAAAAATCGAATCACCCATATGAAGTACTTTAAAACATTAAAGTGGATTGGTTTAAAATATGACATGGCATATTTTTTTAAAAATAAAACCCATATTACAAATTTTATGCCATATTATATGACAACGTGTCAACTAAATTCTGACCCCAATTGAAATATATGCACTCTAAATAATATTTTATAGACCACATATCATGTGATTCAAAAGATATGCACTCTAAATAATATTTTATAGACCACATATCATGTGATTCGAATTCCAATAAATCATGTTAAATCAAAGTTTAAAGGCCACAAAATATTGTAACATATATGGTTGTTATAACCATATAATATGCTCCCATTTCATAGTTGATGCCACAATGTTATATATATATGGTTGTTCAACCATCTAAAACGGCACTATATTATATATTGCATGCCATATCACTATATTGTGGGTGCTTTATAATATATTCCATGAATTTATGGTAAAAAGTGAATTTATTTAAAAGCTTCTACCATATATTATATTATGGCCAGATTTTAGGAAAAAAGGTGGAAGGTTGGGATTCAACATGATTTTAGGGGTCGAATTTTACTCATGAGTTAATTTTCCATGGCTTTTGTCAAAAAAAGATTTTCTATTCTAAAAATGATTCACCCAAATTTTATAGGATAAAATTATTTTAACTTAAAAATCACCAAAAAAGTATACAAACTTTTACAAAATCCTTAAAAATTTGAATATTTTTACAAAAATATCACCAAACATTTATAGTTGGCATGTGAAATATTCGTAAGATTTGCTAAGGTTTCTACATTTTAAATTAAATTTCCATCTTTAAAATCATCCTTGCTCCCCACATCATACTTTTTAATACAAAATTTAAACCACTGCACCAGGGAGTCGGATTATGAAGAGAATTTCAGAATAGTCAGTTTTATGCAAGAAAAAATAACGAGCTAAATAAACTTTGCAGGCCATTTGTGGGAACTAGAGTCAACCTTTTTTAGTGTCATTAGTTGCGTTGGGTTTCTAAGGTCGAGAAGAAAAAAGTGAGACCATTTTGAAGTCAATTTGATGTACTTTGTTATCATTGAAGAATTAATAAAGAGGCCTCCCCATTGAAGATCAAAGGCTTAGAGACTTAGGCAATCTTGTGTCGAACTCCGTTATTAAGCTTGGTGTTATGGTTTGTTGTTCTTATTGTTCATTTTTTAATTCTTTATGTGTTCATATGACTATAATATTCTTTCATTAATATTATTCTCTTAAATCGTAAATGGTAAATCAACTCATGCATAAACTTAACCAAAGTCTTTAAAATATCATTTCGGATCAAGTGGTATCAGAGCAGGTTGACGGTTGGTTTTTGAGTTTGAATGATTACCAACGAAAGTTTAATTTATGGTGAAGGCAATATTGTAAAAGTGGATTGAGATATTGGATCGAGAAAAAGGACTTCTCAAAGTGAGGATATGGCATCAGAAGAAGGCATGTCTCAGAATGAGATCGAGCTGCAAAAGAATTTATTCACCATGTCTGAGATGGTAAAGGTCTTATATGAGGATTAATTGGAATGAAAGAGGCCTTTCCAAGGGGAATCTTCTAAACAAGAAAAAAGTGAATAACGGGAGGATCCTCCTAAACCTCCTCCTTCACCTCCTTCTTCTCCATCAACTTCTTCTTCTTCAAGTGCACGTTCAAATTCCACCACAAGAAAACATTCCCATAAACATAAACATGATATACCTTTACTTAATCTTGATGTGAAATTTGAATTGCCCATGTATGATGGTGAAGTCAATGCTGAGAGGATTGACAACTGGGTCAGATAGATGGAAGTTTATTGCAGTCTGCAACAAATCAAGGATGAGGCAAATCAAATCAAGTTGCCATCGCTTTGTCTTGTAGGCACAACACTCATCTGGTGGAAAAGTAAGTTGCAAAATGGCATGCAACAAATGGGTAATGTATTTCCATCATGACAAGATTTTGTTTTTGCACTTACAAAGAAATTTTATCCTTTGGGTTATAAAGAGAAGGATTTAATTGAATAATAAAGTCTTAAACTAAGAAAAGGACAAACTGTGCAAGAATACACATATGAGTTTCATAAAATGACATTAATGTTAAACATTCCATTACATACCCACGAAACTCTTATGAAGTATATAGGAGGTTTACCTGCACATATTCGTAACATTGTATTTGTGTTTGGACCTACTAATATTGATGAGGTTTCTGTCAAATCAACATACATTGAGGTAGGTAAAACAAGAGTTGGTATATTAGGGGAATCATCTTTGAGGAAAGAGGAAAAAAGAAAGGGGAATGGAAAGAAAGAACATTCAGCGACAAGAAGGGAAGAGAAGCCCTCTTGCAATAATTGCAAGAAAGAAGGGAATGATGATGACCATTGTTGACAATTGCATCTAGAGAATAGACCAAAGTGGTTCAAAGAAAGGAAAGGGAGGAAAGGAAGGAAACTTATGCAAGAAACACACCTATAATTGTGCCAAATCAAACAATTTATCTTAAGCATGAACATGAGATGGTTGTAGAATGGAAGTTCAATCATACTTTGCTTCAAAATAAGATAATGTTGTGCAAGTACTTCAAACATATTAGCTCATTTGAAGTCATATTTGTGATGTTATCATTGCTAATGTTTTCAACATGGATGGTAGTGGCTTTATTAAGATGTAAAAGAGTACAAGTGGCTAGCAATATACTGTCAGTTTTCATGGTTGCTTTGCAATTGATTATGATAATGCAGGTGCACATGATAGATTTTAAAGACAAAGGATAAGTGGGGTGGGCTATCCCTCACTTGATGAATCGTTAATACCCTTTTGGAGGACCAAAAGGTATTAGTGGGAAGGTGTGATCCAAATGGATTTTGAAAGGCTCAAAAATCAAAGTTCTATAATTTTCAATAAAACAAAATTACTGCGAAGTGCTCATCGCAATCTTTCCGATGATGCAAACAGATTGAAAAATGAGCATGGTATGAAAATGTTATGGTAGTTGGAAAATTTAGTCTTCTCAAGCAAAAGTGAAAGAGTCAATGACAACCTAACATGTGATAGGTGATATAGTTGCATATGACTGGGAATGACATGGTTGAATGTTATTAGTCCCTGCCGTAGGTGTAGAGGGACTATAGCAATCGATAAATCATTTACTTGGTATTAGATTGTGTATTGACCAGAAATATTTCCATATTGTCTATTGTTGGAACAAGGGAAGTGAAGACATCGATTTTAATATAATAAAAAGTATCATGTTTGTCAAGATTTGATTGGACAAAGGATTGGAGGTATTATTGCAACCTTCACTATTCCCAATGTTAAATATCTTGACCTGTCCAAAGTATTTGGTAGTATATGGTATTTTTGAATTATATATTTTATTATGCATTGGTCAACGGTGGATTAATGATAGCAATTGTTCGAATGTCTCCCTTAGCATTTTCTGCTGGGTAGAATACATTCTCTACCATATTACTATATCTTATTTTTTCTTTATTGTTGCATGCTTCAAGAGAACAGGCTTGTCACGTTGCATATTTTCTTAAATGCTTGCACACGCCTACGTCGTTCGATGGTCCTGATAGTCTTAACTGTTTACCTAACAACTCTGACAGTGTTAAATGATTATTGTATAGATCGGTTGCAATACAGTTTCGTTCATGGTCGACATCAGTGCTCGAGTGTTCGATCCTTGTTCAGTGCTTCGTTCCATGGTTCTAGTTCTTGTTTGTTTGATTCACTAGTTTGTTGTTTTTCAACTTTGTAAGATGTTGGACCTGTTGTTGCGGTTTGCAGTTTTTGGGCCTGAGCTCTTGTCATCCTTTGTTGATGGGTAAGTTTCCCTGTTATTGTTTTTTTTCAATGGTGGCAGTCCCACCATCTTTGTCTGTGCTCTTAGTTTCTGGTCCTAGAAAGAATGTGTCTTTCAATGCAGAGGGATTTACGAAAAAGTTGTTGGGAGCCATCAGAAGAGGGAACCATCGGGTGGGGTCTGTACACATGGTATGCTTTCACTTTGTGGGTGGGAACACTGCGTCTACCTGTTCTATTTCTACTGAGTAAAGTTATTGTTTTATTTATCTCTCTGTTTTCTTATCATCTGCTGTAGGGACTAGGGGGGATTGAAGTTGAGAAGAAGAAGGTTCAAAGATACATATGGGAATTGGTGCCCTGCTTTGTTGTTTTTTTCTATTTTGCTACCTTTTATTTTTTTCTCCTCATTTTCTTTGTTTTCATAGAAAGTGAAACTATGTAGAAAATAGCTTCAAAGTGACAGTTGAAGAGATGAACAAGGTAATAGATGTTGAGTCATACAAAATAGTTGCACAGTCCATTGTACATGACAACATTGACGTGGTTTTTCATAGCAATTCACTTTTTATATTGGATGCATTCTTGTATACTGTTGGGGATTGCCTTTTTGATACATTCCAGGTTCTATTGCATTTTCGCTATTCGTTGACCGAGTTGAGTTATGGATTGATGGATTATTTCTTGAACTATTTTAAAAATGACGATGTCGAGGCTTTGCAGTCCTATGAATACGAACTGGAATATGATTTTATTCTCCAGTTGCATGGAATACAACATGTCACTACGTATTTTTCAAAAATGCGGTTGTCTGCATCTCGAGTTTTGCCTCCGCATGAGAGGGGACTTTGGGGAGATACATTTTGTATACGATGGCTATCTAACTGGCTGAATATATCAGTTTCCATTTGGTCATTGACAAGAAAAACAAGATATCTACTATTTAATAAAACTACATCTGACAATCCATATTGCATCTTGTTCCATGATGCCAATGCCCTCACTGGCCATTATGAACCACTGGTGTACAGAAAAATGCCCATACGTAATATAGAAGGTCCTCATATCTACTTGTTCGTTATTTTCAAAGACCTTCAATCACAATGAAAAGGGATTTTGCATGGCATAGATTGCCATGGTTTACAGATGGAAACAAACATTGTGTCTAGTTGTGGAGATAGTCTGTTCAATGCAATTTGTTGTTTGGTACCAGCAAAATTTGATGTTCATTCCCTGTGAATTTACACTATATTGTCATTTTGCAATGCAATTATATGCAGCAACCAACAAGCTTTTAGGTGCTTCCATCAACACATTTGCCCATATCTCGTAGAAAATATGCTGGCAGTTGGAAGTTGGCAGGAATACCTTGTGAACATGGTGCTTCCATATGAAAAAGGGCATATGGAGGGTTGCAGATTCTATTTGCAATGGTTGTCTATCATATTCAGGGTTAATATCCAGGTGTGGTTTCCATTGGCAGATGCCACTATCCATTCCTGGGTTATTGATTCAAATTGTGATCGAACAATTGACATCCTTTCATTGGAAACAGATACAACACATATCCATTATGAACCTTTGCTTACACATATCAGTAGTTCAGGTTTGACTATCCATGCCACCCAAACGACATTTAATTTGCATACACGTGGAATGCTTTTTTGTGAAAATGAAAGTCTTCCCAGTTGCGATATGGGCAGACAAGGCTTGAACAAAAAAAACATGCGTAAAATTCATGACAATTGTGATGAGGCCATAGATAGCTTAGACAAAAAACGTAGAGTAAGTTATCAAAATTTGAAAAAAATTATTCGTCAAATTCACCTGACTTATGATAAGGTCATAGAGACCTAGAACAAAAAACGTAAAGTAGTTTCTTAGAAACTGGGTGAAAGTGAAATTCATCCCAGTTGCCACCAACTCATCCTACCCTTGGGCAAGAAACATAGACTAAGTTACCACAACTTGAAAAAGGTCATGCACAAGAGAAAACAATACATTGCTACACTTCCTTTTAGAGAGAAACTCACATATGACAATGTAAAAAAATTTGTTCATGCAGAACAAGGCATAAACAGGTGCGATTGCATATCTGAGAATGGTGATGCAACTCTACAACTTCGGGATCTACAAGAAACACCATGCAGTAGTAGCAATGAAAACCAAGAAACAATTTCTACGAATACTTCCCCGCGAAAGAAAAATGCAAGACAGAACTACATGAAACAAGTTAAAGACACTCCTTCCATTTCATGTGCAATTTGTGAACAGTTGAATCTTTAAAAAAATAGTAAGACTTTCACGCCTGATTTGCAAGTAGAATACCTCCGCTTGACAGCCCATGATAAACCATTTTCCAGTGAAAAAGTTTGTCTTCCATGCAAATAATCACTTGAAAATGGAAAACTGCCACAGTTTGCAACCCCTGACCGAATAAGATGTAATACAACACTAGAAGATGTAAGTGCACTTACGTAACTTTTGGAGAGACTTGTGTCTCTGCGAATTTCATTTGCCCAAATTAGACCTTGGGGCTATAAACGACCCCAGATGGGATTAACAAGATCAATTATTAATTCGCATGTTCAACTAGATGTTGTGCAAAAAGCATTGCCACAATCTATTAACAATACAATTACAATCGTTGTGGCTCTGAAAAGATGCTTGCAATACAAAAATGCCTATCAGATAGGCAAAGTGCATGTGCATGTTGTTATGAAAGAATTAAAGGAATTATGTTCCAGAGCCCTGTACAAAGCAGAGAACATTTGTATAAATGCCAACTGGAACAGTGTTCTCGTAGAAGAACATGACAACTTTGCAGATACTCTTGAAAATCCTAGTGATTTTGATGCAAGTGATGAATCCGACAATCAAACAACTACTAAAAAATTGGTGCATGGATTCACTGATTCATAGTGCATTTGTGACTTGCAAGACAAAATTGTTGAAATTTCACCTACCAAGGGGCAACGTCCACTTGGAATATTCAGGGACAAATTCGTTGAGGACATGAACTTTCCAACACTCTTCTATGGAGATGCACGTGGCACTGATATTACAGAATGATTCAGTTATCATAAAATAGTTCGATGGGAGCTGCTACATTCAAGCAGTTGCTTCTCCTGTCACATAACAAATTTGTTTTTCAAGACAATGCGCATAATAATCAGGCAAGTTTTGTCTTGCATGTGGGTCTGAATAAGAAAATGCTAGTTACAAGGAAGAAAGTTGTTCACGAAGGATGTGAAGTACAAAGTTAACCTATAAAAAAATTGAAAATCTGATATTGGATACATAGATTTCAAAAACATCCGCACCTCTCCTGACTATTTGCAACAAAACAAAAAATTTATTTTTGCAATGATTCGGCAATTAGGCCTGCCAACATTTTTTGTCACATTTACAAGTGCAGAGAACTTTTGGGATCCATTGGTGGTTGTGGTATCTGACCTGCATAAGAATAGGAAACGTAAAAAAGAAATCGATACACTGGAAAATAACGACATTGACTTCCTCATAAGAAAAGACCCGGTGACATGTACTTTCTACTATAGACATAGAATAAATGCTTTGAGACAATTGATATGCTATGATGAAACATTTTTTGAAAAAATATCAGACTACGTTTTTGTCACTGAATTCCAGAATAGGGGAAATGAACATGACCACACACTGTTGTGGATAGAGGATGCACCAGTGTATGGAGCCGATAACAATTCAGAGATCGAACAATTTGTGGATAAATACATAACATGCAACATAGATCATTTGGATCCAGAACTTGCGAAAGTCCATAGACATTACCATACAAGAAGTTGAAGAAAATGAAAAAACTCACATTGTAGATACAACTTTCCCATGCCACCAATGAGAGCTACAAGAATCATAGAGCTAGTTAGTGTAGAGGCAAATGTTGTTGTTGAGAAATCTAAATCCTTGTTCGCATTTCTAGAAGAAGGGAGATTTGATGAAATGATGAGCTTTGATGCCTTCTTGACACAGGTTAATATTTTAGAAGATGAGTACATCCAAGCCATACAATGTACGCTTAGGCAACCAACAGTTTTCCTTAAAGAAAAAATCTTCCATATTTGGACAACAGTTTCTCCAAGGATATGTTAGTTATGTGGAAAGAAAATACAGATGCGCAGTACGTGCTGAATGCATATGCTGCAACATCATACTGTACCTTGTATATGATGAATATTGACAAATCTATGACAAGTGCATTAAGAAAAATATGCAAAGAACATGAAAGAAGTCATATTGATGCCATAAAAATGATATGCACACTTGGAAATACATTGCTTAATCTTCAAAAAATGTCTGCTCAACAAGCAGTTCACATTGCACTTTTCTTGCCCCTCACTTGTAGTTCAAGAAAATGTGTCTTCATAAACACATCTCCACTTGAAAAATGCACATTTGTCCTTAAACCATCGGTTTTGCTGCAACAAGAGCTTGACAATTCAGAGGATGTGGTATGTCACTCTATTATTGATTATTACATCCAACGTTCATCTCCTATTAGGCATATCTGCTTAGCAGAATTCATATCGCATTACAAAAAAAATGGTGCACCCATATCAAAAAGAAAAAAACCCTCTGTCATACGATTTGTCAAATACAACAAACATTGTCACTATGAAAACTATTGTAGAGAAAAATTGTTGTTGTACGTTCCATTCGATAAAAATGAAGAGACATTAATGCATAACTTCTGTACACGAGAAGCTGCTTATGTTGCGTCTGAGACTATGGTGCAGATCAATGAAGCTATATTTACCTACAATGTTAATCCAACATGGGGCAATCTATAGGTTGCACTTAATGACCTAGAAAACCCTGGTGATCATGATGATACATTCAGAGACCTTAAAAAAACTAGAATTGCTTCTGAGTCCTATGAATTACAAGGATATTTGCCTCGTCCTCCAACAACTGGAAGTGAAAAACGTATCAATCTTGGTTTTCAAGTTACAAAACATTCTTTCCTAATTGAAAATAATCAATACCACAGAATAAGACGTCTATTGAATCTTGAACAGCAAACAATTGTAAAGGATATTGCTCTTAAAAAATGCTTGAACATGAACAATCCTATGCACATGTTCCTTACAAGCAGAGCAGGAATAGGCAAGACATTCACAACAAAAGCATTTTTCAAAATGCTTATATGAATCTATGATTCAAACAATTCCTCTGATCCTATGAAACCAAAGGGCCTAATAGTTGCATACATCGGAAAATCTGCATACAATGTTGGTGGAACAATAGTCCACTCTGCATTTTTAATGCCTTTTAACAAGTCTCAGTTTCTTCCACTTAGCAAGGAAATGTTGGATACATTATCCAAGATTTATGAGGAACTCCAACTTGTCTTTATAGATGAAGCATATTTGATTGGGAGTCGGTTCTTATATTCCATTGATAGCCAACTAAGAAGCATAAAACATGTGTAGACGGAATAATTTGGAAACATTGACATGATATTATGTGGGGATCTTTACCAGGCATAGCCCATCCAAGATTCTTTGATATTTGAACAACCCACGGTCAACATGGAAACAATCACCCATGAATTTTGGAGAGACAATATTAAATTCTTTGAGTTGCATACTACAATGTGCCAAACAAATGAACCATTCATTGCAATTTTGAATAGAATGCGCACCAATTGCCAAACACATGATGACTTTAGCCATATCAATTTGAGATGCTTATGGCCTGCACCAATAGATCCAACATTCCCTTACTTGTTCTATGGAAATAAGGATGTTGCAAACCATAACAACCACATGCTCTCCCTAATGCTTGGCGATGATATCATCATCAATTCCATTGACTTGGAAGAAGACAACCATGGAAATGTGCCATGGCATGAACATTCAATCACTTTACCTTTGTAGCTTGTCCTCAAATTAGAAATGTTGGTTGAAATATATGCTTGCAACTATGATTGATAGTATGGGTTGGTGAATGGTGCAGATGGAATACTGAAAGGCTATACCAAGACAAAAGAGGGGGATGTCCTTTGGATTAAGTTCTATGAACCACATATAGGCAAGCGACAAGCAAGAAAGTTGTCTTATCTATATAATTCAAATAATGGAAGTGATTGGACACGTATTTTGTGAATATCGAAGCTAGTATCAACATCAGAAAAGACAAGTCAACTGAAGATTCAAAAACATTTTCTAATTAAACTTGCATGTGCACGTACAGTCCATAGATCACAAGGACTAACACTTGATAAAGTTGCTTTTCAGCCTGCTGGAATTCAGATACATGGACTTGTCTACACAACACTATCTCGTGTTAGAAGCATAGAGTCCTTGTATTTATTAAGTCCTCTCACAAAAGATAACTTCAAAGTGAAACAAAAAGTTGATATTGAAATGGAATGACTAAGGACCACCACAAAATAGAAACTGCATTATGATTTCCAATCCATACAAACAAATTCATCTGTATCAATTCTCTTGCTTAACACACGCAGCTTAAATGCACACATGGATGATATACTGAATGATTATGTTATAATGCAATCTGATATTTTGTTCTTGCAAGAAACACACATGACATTATGCATCCATAACAAACAATTCCCAAATCACAATTGCATATCAAGGTACATTACACATGGGGTCATGATACTGGTAGAAAAACATCTACCAATTTTGGACCATATACATATTGAAGAAAACAATGTTGAGCTGGTGGTTGCAATTTTTTTTTCTCATGAAATAGAAGTTGCAATACTGAATCTGTATGCTGCTCCCCATGCAGCATTATCCAACATAGTACATGTTATTTCCAATGCATTGACCCATTTCCATCTGAACAGACCCAATGTACTTGTAGGAGACTTCAATATCGATATGCTACAAAATACTGGCTAAACAAAAGAATTGGAAAACTACATGTGCAAATACAGTCTCCGCTTTCTTATGAACAACACAGTCCATATGCAAAATGCACTAATTGACCATGTTTGGTCCAATGTGCCCATTCCTCAATACAGTATGTTTGTCTTAGACACGTATTGGTCTGATCATGATACAATTGGTATTTCCCTTGAATTATGACATATACATCAAAGTTATTGAAAACTCATATTTGTATGTTTGAAAGCATATATGTATCTTTGATTTGTACACACATCGCTCTAGATAGTGTTCTACTTGAATTATAAAATTTACATTGTATAGGAAAAAAAAAAAAGGTACATCCTCCCAAAAACTATTTCTGACTCTATTCAACGTATTCTATTTTTTTTTTGTATATGTACATAGTAGTTTCCTTTTTATTAACATATGAACTTATGTTCATATCCATTTTGCTTTGTAATTTTTTTCATAGAAACAAATAGGAAAAGAAGAGGACGCAAAGAACTCCTACCCGCACACATAGACCAAACCATGCAAAGGTGCACCCTTTTCCTGCCCGTGTTCCACAGTAAACAATTTTTTGTTTACTTTCTCTATGTTTGTTAAACTTATTTGCAGCTATGTTTTTTTTGGTTTTTATTGTTTTTTGTGTAGAGGCAACTACCCTACACATTCGCCATCCAACAGATGCAATGTTGGGCCGGCCACCCTGCAAGTTCGCTTGTGAATTTCTATATTGCCCAACCATAACATCTGTTCATAGGACAGGAAACATTAGAGGCCTATTGTGCCACTCGTAAGTGCACGATCCAAATAATGTCATCTAAAATCTCAGCCACCCCGCAAGTCCGCCTGTCAAAATGTATATCATGGAACTGTATGTGCTATTTGTAGAACACGGAACAATAGAAGGCTTTTTTTGACCCCTCCTACCCGAGAACCCGCAAGTATGGAATGCGATATGGGTACATGGTGTATAAAATATGATGTCAATACTTAATAAAGGTACATATCTAATTTTTCCTCGTTTCTACACAGACCAATCTGGTAACCACAGAGTTGGTGTTACACATGAGTTATGAAATATGCATTGGGAGTCGAACGGAGCCAAGTTTGCAATCCAAATAAGTGGCTAAGTATGGAATAAGGGATCTATGCATATTTGATATGTATTGCTCAATTCTTGGATTTCGCTAGCCCTGGAGTAGAATGTTGAGCCTAACAGAATGCAAACCCGCTAGTCAAATTATTGTCATAAGCTATTTGTAAGTAACCTAGAAATAGAGCCCCATTTTTTACCCTGCCAGCCCGAGAACCCGTTATCCAAAAACTATCAATGGTCTATAAAATATTAGCCAACCCGCAAGTCCCCTTGTCTATTTTTATATCATGGAACTGTGTGTGCTATTTGTAGAACACCAAACAATAGAGGCATTTTTTTGAGACCGCCCGTCCGAGAACTCACCATCCAGAAAGTGGCAAAGTATGGAATGACATCCGTACATTTCTTTGCTGAGCAATTCTGACTCATGTAGCCTCATCATTGAAAACTCATCAGTTTCATTATGCACTTTCACACTTGGCCATTACTTCCTTGCTTGCTCTTCCTCGTGCCCATCACCTTCGT
>JASDQU011178716.1:0-20944 GCA_032191745.1 Picea mariana
TGTGATAATCAGAGTTCTATAAGATTATCAGAACATCTTGTGTTTCATGAAAGGTCAAAACACATTGAGATCAAATACTACTTTATTCGAGATAAAGTCCAGGAAGGAGAGGTAAAGCTCGAGTATATCCCCACAGACGAGCAGACAGCAGACATCCTGACAAAACCTCTATACAAAATAAAGTTTGCATATTTTCGAGAGAAGATGGGGATCGTGGAAATAACTCCCTTAGCTGAAAGGGAAGAAATGACTCTCCAGGTTGGGAGGGAGCACTGAAAATATCATTGAAGACATTTATTTTTGAGATTGAAAAATAGCCCAGTTGGGCAGATTCTTTCATGTTCGGACAGTGGATTGAGATTTCTGACAGACAGCGATTTCCCATTGTGGTTAACATGGGAAATGGTCCAGATTGTTGATGTATCATAGACAGCGACTTCCCATTGTGGTTAACATGGGGAGTGGTCTAGGGCAGTCTCTCTTCTTTAGGGTTACTCAAGAAGACTGGCCCGCCTCGTCGGACAGCTATTTCTCACTGTGGTTAACATGAGGAATGTTCTGTTTTGGAGGTTGATACAGGACAGGCTTTTCCTCTTGTGGTTAACAGAGGAAATGGTCTGGACAGTCATTCCTTAGGGTTTATACATTATCTCCAGGGTGCGCTTTGATTAGTGTAGGAAGAATGGCCCAGGGTGGGGAATGGTCCAGGCTCAACAATCAAGGATAGACATCCCTTAGGGTTTATACATTCTCTCCAGGGTGCACTTTGATTAGTGTAGGAAGAATGGCCCAGGGTGAGGAATGGTCCAGGCTCAGAAATCAGAAACAATCATTCTTCCTTGTTTGAGAAGAATAGGGCAGATAGCCCATTGTTGATGTTCTATACTGAGGGCAAATATTCTTTCAGATCTCACAGATGTGAGTGAAAGATTGGCCCAGATGGTTCAGTTTATTTTTAACAATATTTTCTGTGCAGGTTGTCATCAGATGATTGTTATGGAGACTGCCTGTGGTGGATATGTTCCACTGATTGTGACTATGGGTCACAGTTTGAGTAGTTGTGTACTACCGTGGATAGACACAGTTGTGTTCTATCAATTGATATTGTACCAATTGTCATAGGAGATTATCCAATTGGATAATAATGACGGTGCTCATGATACTACCAATTGAATGGTCTGTTTGTGCTCAAGACCATACCTCCCTAGCTAGGAGGGAGTGTTGATATTATGGTAGCTTCGGGAGGTATGAAACTCTATTGTGACCTTTGACAAGATTAGAATGTTTCGGAAGGAGGCAAAGAAATGAAAGAAACCCTAGACAAGATGTCGGCTACAGAAATATAATTAATATGAATTAATTAGTACCCAAAAGGAGAAGTCGGCCCCAGTAAGTCTGCCAGAACCACTATAAATACAAGGCGCCAGTCTCTCATTTGACACACTTCTCAGCAGTTGCAGAGAGCCAGTTCTGCACAGTGCAGTTGCAGTCTTGTGTGCAAGTCCTGGGGAAGGTACTGCGCTAGCTTTTGGGTGGAATATCTGATCAGCTTGGTTACTTCTTGCTTGGTGCATTAACCTCTCTTGGCTATTGGATTGCTACCAGAATTCTCTTCTCTGTCAAGATCAAGGTGCTTGGAGGGTGGCTTCGGCCTATGGTTTGGTGACAAGGGTATTGTCAATGGTAAAATGAGCACAATCTTTCATATTCTAACACCCTCCACGTTGGAGCTAAGCGAAGGCTTCAAAGAGTTTTGTGCGAGCCTTATAAATCAAGTAAATACTTCGTTGGATGCCAAAATTGGCAAATTAAATGAAGAACTAGCGGAGTAACAGAAACTACCACGACATGAAAATCGAGCTCGAAGCAATAGCAAATGGGAGTAGAAGCCCCGATAATGTGATTGGTGGGGGCCTCACCAATCACATTACTCGTCCAACTTGGGGACATTTAATAATGGCATGCACAAGGCGAAGATTATTGTTCCAGAATTTCATGGATCGGATGCAAGAGAAGCAACAAGATGGGTAAATAAAATCGAGCAGTACTTCAGGTATTACCAGATTTTTGATGATGAAGAAAAAATTAATGTCGCATCTATACATCTGAAGGACTTTGCATATGACTGGTTCCTATGGTGGAGAGAAAAATCCAAATCTCTAGCAAGAGACTAGGTTGTATTCAAAAAGAACTTATATTTTCTCCACATAGAAGAAAAAGGGGTTTTTGCTAAACTCACCCAATTACAACAGTCGGGTACAATGGAGGAATTTTTTCCAAGATTTACATGTGTTAGCCACTCGTGTCCCTAATATATCAGAAGATGGGCTACTTCAAATAGTTATCAGGGTTGAATGAAAATATCTGAAATGAGCTTGAATTACTTGACATCAAGGATATCGAGCAAGCTCGTCAGAAATCAAAAATCGTTGAAAAGAAACTTAAAGTATATCAAAAGACATCATGGTGCTCACTCAAAGACTCTAGCTCCAAATACATTCCCCGTCACAAAAGGACACTGCCACCAGACACGAGACAAGATAAGGACCGATGTTTTAAATGTAACGCACCTAATTGGAAACCAGGCCATAAGTGCAAAGACAAAAAGTTTTTTCATTGCAAAATAGACAAGAGTGACAGCGACAAGGATGAAGAAGCAGGGGACATATCTTCATCCGATGAAGAAACAAATAATGAAGCTCACGAAATCCCCATGAGTTAGGAAATCAAAACGCAAATCCGACACTCTCTATTGCCACAATGACGGGTATTTCTCAGCCCCAAACTTTGAAAGTTTATGGCTATGTTAAGAAAACTAAAGTAATAGTGCTCATAAATAGTGGCAGTTCACATAACTGTATAGATACAAAGCTAACAAGGCAATTAGACATATTCATTCATTCTACCTCTGAATTTCAAGTCTCCATCCCAGGAAATARGACAATGTCATGTGATGGGAAATTCCACAAGGTAGAAGTATCCATGAATGACTACAAATTAAAATCTCCTATGTATGCAATGSCAATCGGAGGGGCAGATATTGTCTTGGGGACTCAATGGTTAACCACGCTTGGCACTATTGGATTAAACTTACAAGAGCAATTTATAAGGTTTTATCAAAATAGGTACAAATTACATGGACTTAAYTGTCCTCCCCCACAAATGGTCTCGTCCAATAGAATGGACAAAATGATTAAAAGGGAGCCCAGGCTTATTTCTTACACTGCTATCCAMTAGAGGGAACCACTAATGAGGACAAAAATGATGATCCCAAGAAATTGGACAAAATTCTTGGAAAATATAACACCATTTTTCAGGAACCTCCTCGTGGGATTCCTCCACCTCGTTCTGGAGAACACATCATAGAATTGATCCCCAATCCCGCACCAATTAGAAAAAAAACTTATAGACAGTCGCACCAACATAAGACAAAAATCGAGCGCTTGGTTCAAGAATTATCAAACTGCGGTGTTATTACACAAAGCAAGAGTCCTTTCTCAGCTCTGGTCATACTTGTTAGGTAAAAGGATGGATCATATAGACTCTGTATTGATTATCAAGCATTGAACAAAATTACGATAAAGGATAAATTTCCAATTCCAAGTGTGGATGAGTTATTAGACGAGCTCCATGGCACTAAATATTTCTCCAAGCTAGACCTGAAATCAGGTTATTACCAAATAAGAATTCGAGAGGAAGACGTTCCCAAAATTGCTTTTTGTACCCATGAAGGGTTGTACGTATTTCGAGTCATGCCTTTCGGATTATCCAATGCTCCTGCTACTTTCCAAGCAGTAATGAATGATTTATTTCTTCCGTACCTACAAAGATTGTACTTGTCTTCTGCGATGATATTCTTGTTTATAGCAAGAATTGGAACTCACACCTCAAGCACATTGAGACAGTTTTAAAAATCCTTCAAGAGAATAAGTTCTACGCTAATAATTCTAAATGCAATTTTGGACAAAAATAGATAGTATTTTTGGGACACGTCATATCAAATGAAAGAATCAAGGTTGATCCGAAGAAAATTGTGGCAGTTACTGAGTGGCCTAGCCCCAAATCAATCACATCATTACGAGGATTCTTGGGTCTTACTGGTTACTACAGAAGATTTTTTCAAAACTACACACAAATTTTGGCCCCATTAAAAGCATTATTGAAAAAACAAGTGTTTAAGTGGAACGATGAAGCTGAAGCATGTTTTAGAAGGTTGAAGCTAATAATGACATCCACCTCGGTTTTGTCAGCACCAAATTTCTCCAAAACATTTGTCCTTGAATGTGATGCTTCAGGAGTAGGATTAGGGTCTGTGCTTATGCAAGATAATCATCCCGTCGCATTCGAAAGTCAAAAATTCAAACCAAGGGAGCAAACAAAATCAACATATGACAAAAAAATGTTGGCAATTATGCATACCTTGGTTAAGTGGAAACAATACTTGCTAGGAACGAAATTTCTCGTGAAAACGGACCACAATAGCTTGAAGTATTTTCTAACTCAGAAAAACCTTTCATCGGAGCAGCAAAAATGGGTGAGCAAAATCCAGGTCTTTGATTTCGATATTCTTTATAAAAAAAGGAACGAGAATTTGGTTGTGGACGGGTTATCAAGGAAACTTGATAATGACGCTACTCTAAGCGTTATTTCCATCATCATTCTCGAACGGATCTTAGAAGTTCAAACTGAGTATATCAAAATCCAAAAATGAGAAGGCTAATAGAGGAAGTTGAAAGCAACCTAACTGTAAATCCTAAATTCACTTGGCATAATGACATACTGTGGTACAAACAATGGATATTTTGACCCAATTCTTCCAAGTTCAAACTCCAAGTTTTGAAAGAAAATCATGATTCTCCGACAACAGGGCTTGTGGGGTTTTTCAAAACTTACTACCATATACGCTAGTCCTTATGTTGGAAAGGTATGTGATTCGACATTCAGAAATATCAATATGTGGCAGAATGCGACACCTATCAACGACAAAAGTTTGAAACTATTGCTCCTCTAGGTCTTCTGTGTTGAATTTTCATTTGTTTCGTTAGCATTAGATTTACCATAGCAATTTAATCTTCTTTTTGCATGCTCGTTTCACCATAGGTGATGCTGCATCATCGGCACCTACGCGTACCTTCCCCCGAGCTAAGCATACACTGTAATATAAAGCAGTAGTTTATCCTAGGAAACCCTTCTACACAAGGGAAGAAAACCCAGCAAACTTTTCTTATAGAGAATATCCTTGCCAAGAACTAGCTATATCTCCTAGAGCARACCAACGAAGAAGAATACTTATCTCTATAAGAGATAACCCAGCAATSCAGCAGCATCAAACCTTAGCCAGAGCACTAGAGTATTTGGCCTCCACTAGCGCACCACCAAGACAAAAGATAAACCCTAGCCAAAGTGCGCCCTTTTTCCTTCCTCGTTTGTTGGMTAGTTGCAGYTATTGTTCTCCTCAAAACTTGCGGTATAGATGAGTGAGAGAGTGTGTCAAATGAGGAAGGTGTCACCTTTATTTATACTAATCTATCAAGTGACTTTTCAAGCAGGGTCGACTTGACTTTCTGGAAAATATATTTTTTGTTTGTCTTTTTCTTTTGGAGCCGACTTTACTTCTGGAGCATTATAATTATTCTTTATTATTTTCTGTGAGGTCGACTTCTCTTCTGGGATCTTCTTTGAATTCTTGGCATCTTCATCTATAAGAAAAGTTGTCTCGGAGGTGAATACCTCCCGCTGCAACCAAAAACATCAACATTCTGCAACCCTTTCATGTCCCAGCCCAAAAATGGTCTGAAATATCTATGGACTTTACTACTGATCTTCCTACCTTTGAAGGAAAAGACATTATATTTGTAATCCTAGATCAACTAACCAAATATGCCCACTTTGTCGGGATCTCTTCAAAGGCCAAGGCTAGCCAAGTTGTTAATAGCTATGTTAAAAATATTTTTAAGCTTCATGGATTTTCCAAAGTTATCATAAGTGATAGGGATCCCAAGTTTACTAGCAATTTTTGGAAGGAACTATTTCGCTAGGTGGGAACATCCTTAACCATGAGTACTTCATACCATCCCCAAATAGATGGCCAGACTGAAGTGGTTAATAAGTGCCTCGAAGGTTACCTAAGGAATTTTGTGAATGAGCATCAGACACAATGGATAAATTGGTTACATTTTGCAGAATGGTGGTACAATAGTACATATCATACCTCAGCAAAAATGTCCCCRGTTGAAGCACTTATGGTTATCCACCTCCATCCATTAAGGAGTRTGTTATCAATTCTAAAGTTCCTGTCGTGAAAGACTATCTAGCCCGTTGGATCAAGTTTTACACACTCTTAAAGCTCACCTCAAACAAGCAAGGAAGCRAATGAAACAACAAGCTGACAAAAGAAGAACCGACTAGGAAAACTGCATGACATTTTTCATGTTTCTTGTTTGAAGAAAAAACTAGGTCCTATCGTCCATATACAAACAGAGTTTCCTCTTTTAGATGAAGGAAGGATAATTTTAATTCCTGAAGTCATCCTTGAAGTACGAACCAAATTCCTACATTCTAGAAGAATTAATGAGTATCTGATCAAACGGAAAAACCTACCTAAAGATGAAGCTACTTGGGAAGATGAGGAGTTTAGATCTAAACACTTGTCCTTGCCCATGCTTCGAGGAGGAAGCTTTTCAAGGAGGGATGACTTGTAATATATATTTTATTAAATATTACATTTAAACTAATTAAACGTAAAGTAATGCTCTTTTGTATAAAGAAAGGTGACTTTACCCATTTATGTGTATATATACACATTTTGTATACTAAATATTCTATGAAAAGGAACAATAAATATTGTGTAAACACATTTCGCAGTTATATTTGGCAGCCCATTTCCATAAGGTACAACACAAGTGGTAATGGAGCGATTGTGATTCCCACCTTGTGGTCAATGCTATTTGTCGAAATAAAACATCCTAGTCAGGGCCACAAGTCTTCTCTAGTTCAAGCTATCTAATGTAACCAAGAACAAGAGCCAATATAAATGAGAGCAATTCTATTTGCTACCTTGTGGTAAAAGAGTTAATGTTTGGATTTAGTTTTTGTCACTAAATGTACAGCTTAATTTTTAGATAACATTGTACCTATAACAACAGTGTCAAAAGCAATATATCCATTATTCTATGGTGAAATTGTCCACCACAAAACCGTCATCCTTCCTCTATTGCAAACCCACCAAAATTTTAGACAACATCACAATAACACCTACACTGATACACTACATTAACCCATAAAGACCATTGCAATCTTCACAGTGTTTGTGTTTCCTTATCTTGATAATCATAAGCATTTGTGATTCTACGCAGGGTAAATGTCCTTCCCTGCCAATGTTGTTCTTGCAAAACCACACCAATAGAAAGTATAAATTCTTGCTAGGGAACCCTAGAAGGACAAACATCACTAAATAGAAAATTGTATATTTGTGCCCTGTTGACCATAGCAATGTCTGTGTAGCACCCATTCATTACAAAGTTTGGTTGTCAAGGGTGTTAAGGGAAGCACCTATTCACCACAGACATCTAACCGTCATAGATGCCAAGAGAAGAGTCGAGCCATAAAAGTTATCAATGACACCAAAAAATTGCATTCGAGTAAAATATTTGGAGGATACAAATTTTTTACAAGCAATGTTATTAGCACAAGTTCGCAATTTTTATCGTCGGAACCAAAACCAACACTAGTTTGGACCAGTTTTGTCTCAAACCGAACTAGTTCAAATCTCAAGCCCTACCCAAACCAATCCCACTCACGGTGCCTTTTTACCTGAAAAAACGCAAAAATAAAAAAACAAAAGTGGCCACCCCCCTGAAACCACAATTCAAGCCTCAAGGCCCCCTAGTATTTGTACAGTACAACCTTCAACTAAAGAAAACCAATTGTTCAACAACATACTTGATATAGTCCCATTGTTTTGGAGAATATTGATCGCTCCTCAAAACGGATCGTTGCAAGTGAGTTTGCAACGTTTGCAATTGATGACTCTGAGTGGACGGACATGGAGCCAAATGCAACACAGTCACCAAAGGTTCCAAGCACTTGTGATGTCTTTGAAGGACAGAGACTAGACAATGACGCAAAGGGTGATGAAGAGGATTTTGATGATTTTGTCGAATTATGACATGTTGTAACGATTCGTGATTTGTGGTAGCTTGTAGGATGATGTTCTGTGGACTCTAAAGGCCATCTAGAGCCTTAATATTTATGTCTTTGAACTCATATGTGTATCAAACTCGGTGCCATTTTGGTATATTCACCCTTACATGTCATATATATGAACAAACTTTACATATTTGGTCTCTAAAGGATTGGAATTAGATTGATGTACAGATATATATATATTTTATAAAATTTGCATATTTTGTGTATTATTTAGCCAACCGATTCTTCAACCATGTTTTCTTCTCCGCTCTAGTTTGGTTCAAGATTTTGGCTTTTCCAATTTCACTTTGGTTCCAGTTCTAATAACATTGGTATTAGGAGAATATCAATGCCACGAGCCTGTGAATGTAAGTAACCTGCTTTGATTAATCACTCCAAGAAAAACCAGAATGTTGCCACTAAAGTATATGAATTATATAGAATATAATATATACTATATGATTATAAGCTTATTAAAGTTGTGATGGGGGGGCTTTGCGGTTTTACTCTCACCGCAGGCCCGTTTTTCTGCTTGGGTCATTCTAGACGGATAACAGTTTGCGGCGAATTTTTATTTTTGGGGTTTTTGATAATTCACTATTGTCAATCTCCGGTATCAGGGTTCTCTGGTATGGATCCATTGGAACTGTTGGTATGGGAGCAACCAGCTGTCAGCCCACCCACTTCTTTGTTGGATCTGTGTCTGGCGGAGGTAATACGGTCTTTTGCTCCCACTCTGGGCACTTTGCCTCCACTAGTCCCCGATGTTGCTCCTGGGTTTTTGTTTCTGGACTAAGTCCTGGGTTTGAGACGCTTTCTTCTGTCGCTACAAACCTAGGTTTTGGGTCCATTCATTCTCCGGGCTTCCCACCTCAGCTTCAATATGGTTTCTTTGAGGCCTGCGCTCCTCAAGGGTTCCCCACTCTCTCTTATCTGCAGGTTTCACTGTCTTCGCCGCCCTCGACCTTATCGCCTTGGATTTCCCCAGATCCTTCCTTGCCATGCTCTTTTTTGGAAGATTTGAATGCCCTAATCCCTCCACCTAAGGGTTTACATGATCTGCATCTTTCTGCTCAGAATCATTGTTAAGAGGTTTTTTAGGTTCTGGACTCGACCTTTCTTTCTTCGGGATGTCCTATTGGCGTTGGGTCTTTTTCTCCCTCTCCCCTGAGTACTTTGTCGCATCCAGAGGCAGCCCCTAGTCACCCCCCTAAATCTTACTGGTCGAGATGGTATTTTTGTGGGGCCTTCAGGCTCATCTACTCCTCTGACTCATCATCCCCCTGCGGCTAATGCCTCTAGATCAAAGCGTCGAAAGCGGAATAAGTGTGTGGGATTTTATGGCAGGGCTACTAATCTTGTTTTAGGGAATGATCTCTATATATCTGTAGTATTGGTTATGGCAGATAAAACCATTGTGGGTAAATCTTATGGAAGACACTTCAACAAGAAAATTTCAAAGGATTGGGCGGCCACCTCTTGGGGCTCGGTTTATAACTCGACGCCAATGATCAGTCGTCTCTCTAGAGGGTCGTTTATGATTAAATTTCCAGAGGCTTCTCGGGTTGACTTTGTTCTTCAGAAGGGTTGGTTTATCGATTCTTCCCCAATTCTCTTAAAACGATGGGATCCAACCTTCGATGCTTCAAGTGAGCGTTTGGACTCTATTCCTATTTGGGTTCGACTTCCTAGTCTCCCACCTCATCTGTGGTTAGTAAAATGCTTCCAGGCTATAGGCAATGTGTTGGGTCACTACATAGATGTTGATATGTCTTTCTTGCTAATGGGGGAAATGTTGATGGCTCGTATCCTCATATCTCTTAATATCCGGAAGGGCTTGAGGAAAGATATGAATATTACATCTAGGGGTGTATCTCGGACTTAGATTTTGGACTATGAAGGAGTCCCTTTTCGTTGTCGTCATTGCCATGTGTATGGTCACATCGTCAAAGATTTCCCTCTTCCTTTCTCTGGCCGCACAGAAAACCTCTCCATTCATGTGACCAGGAATCGTCAGGATCCGCCGACCAGTATGGGTCATACCACTATCCACTCATCTTCAGGCACCTCCAGCTCAACAGATTATACTTCTATGGACTCTCTGCTGGATTCACATGGGGCGACTTCTGGTGCTTCGTCAGTTGATTTGGCTTTCGCATTGCTCCTAGGATCTGYGTTGGCTTCCTCTTCTGATTTAGGTCCATAGCACCGTCTTCCATGGAGCTCTTTTCTGGGTATGCGTCTTTCTATTCCCCTTCCTGTTAATGGTTTAATTCATTCATTTAATTTTCTCAAGGTGGATTGTGCTCACTCCCTCCCCGAACTCTCCTTTCCTATGACCCGTTGGTCTGACCCCCCCTTTCCCTCCTCATCCTTTCCTCCCATAGCCTCATGTTCCCTCCTCCCCTCGTCTCCTCAAGGCTCTCTGTCTTCTCGTTCCTCTGTGGGGCCCTCAGCTGATGATTCCGAGGATAGAACCATTCATTTTCGGCTACGTAATCGAGCAGTTTTGTCTACTCTGACGAGTGTTGTCGTCCTCAGTGCAAACCTGGACTCCTTTATCACAAAAAAAGGGCGAGGTCGTCACTCACATATCTCGAAGGCTCAAAATCGAGCTCTTCTAGACATTGCCCCAGGCATGTAACGTTCTCTTCTCGGGGCACTTAGAGCAGTGAACGCCCCCGCCGACGTTCCTCCATGATTTTTCTCTCTTTTAACTGCAGGGGTTTAGCGAGCCCCCAAAAGAAATCATCCCTTAAGCGGCTGATATCTCTATATCAGCCTGGTATTATTCTACTTCAAGAAACAATGGTAGAATCGAAAGTAGCGACAAAGGTCCTAGAAGTGCTTCTCCCTGGTTGGCAGTTTACGTGCATTGATGCAAATGGTCGATCATGGGGCCTTGTGACTAGGTGGAACTCATGTCATGTTAAGCTTTTAAATTCATGGGCACTGTCCTCTTGCATCGGTGTGGACATTTTGGTCAAAGGATTGGGGTTGGAATTTAGGATACTTAATGTCTTTACCCTCATTGTGATCTTTTCTCCCATCTTCTATCAGCTAATGGTCTCCTGGATATTGCTCCTAGGAAGCTTCTCCCCACTTGGAGGAATTTGCGGTCTGGGGATGCTCGTGTGGCAAAACGGCTAGATCGATTCTTGATCACTGATAAAATGTTGGACTCTCCTCTTCAATTTCGCCAATGGGTTGGTTGTAGCGGAGAATCGGATCACATGTCAATTTGTCTAGAAATTGAAGGGGGGACAAAAAAGTCGGCTTCTCCCTTCAAATTCAATGCTACCTGGCTTTCCGATGAGTCTTTCCAGAACTTGGTCAAGGACAATTGGGTCAAATACGATGTTGGTAATGGTCTTTCTGCTACTGTTCAATTTGCAATAAATCTAAATAAAATCAAGCACCTAGTGATCCCTTGGGCCTCTGCGAAGAGGAAAAGTGATGAGCAATCTCTCAAAAATATTGAAGCTCAAATCGATCATATGCATCAATCAGTCGACGCTGCATTTGTATCGACTTCCACTAGGGAGGAGCTAAAAGCTCTCGAGGGTCGTAGGAGACAACTGCTTGTTGACCAAGAGGCTGCCTAGAGGCTGAAAAGCAGGGCTATTTGGCTAGACAAGGGAGATGAGAACACAAAATTCTTCCAAGCATATGCAAATGGGAGGAAAGCCACAAACACCATCTGGAAAATGAAGGATCGGGATGGTCAAGATGTCTCCAACTTCGAGGGTCTYGCCTAGATGGGGACAAATTACTTTTGCTCCCTCTACAAAGCTAAGTCGAGGGCTAACATTGTTGATATTGTCYGGTTAGTGTTATTCTTTCCAGTTTTGTCGATGATGATGGGAATAGAGATTTATTTGTTGAAGTATCAGAAGTTGAACTACAAGAAGCTCTTCATAGCTTCCATAAAGATAAGAGTCCGGGATCGGATGGCTGGTCAGTCGAATTCTATTTAGGTTTCTACTAGCTTATTGGTGTTGACTTATTGAAAGTTGTGGAGGAATCTTGAAGGAACGGGAGGATTCATGCCCCATTCAACACAACCTTCATTACGCTCATTCCCAAATCAGACGACCCTCAGTCCTTTAATGAGTTCCGTCCCATTTCCCTTTGCAACTGCATCTATAAAATAGTGGCGAAAATTATTGCTCGGAGGTTAAAACCAATTTTATCAGACTCCATTTCTATGGAACAGTTTGGCTTTTTGGAAGGTCACGAGATACATGAAGCCATAGGGGTGGCGCAAGAGGGTCTACACAGTCCAATCCTCGATATCCCAAGGTGTTATACTTAAGATCAATCTTTCAAAAGCATATGACCGAGTTAATTGGTCATACATTCTTCTTTTACTCACTCATTTGGGTTTCGAAGTCCCCTTTATCAAGTGGGTAATGGCCTGCATCTCATCTATCTCCTTCTTAGTTCTTATCAATGGTGCAGCCTCACCATTCTTCTCCTCGGAAAGGGGCCTTAGACAAGGATGTCCTCTTTCCACTCTTCTCTTTTTTTTTGGGGGAAAAGGTCTTAGTAGGGCCATCAGATCGACAGTTCGGGATGGGGATTTCCTTGGTATCAAGATCACTCGGGACTTTCGCATCACACATCTACTTTTTGTTGATGATGTGATCATTTTTTGCAGTGGTCGACCCAGAGACACAGAGAAGTTGGCAGAAACACGCAGCCTCTTTCGCTCAGCCACTGGAATGGAAATTAATCATCATAAATCAACCATCTATTTCACCAATATGGAGGTGGATAGTATTGATGCCTACCAGGCTCGTTTTCCTTTTCCGACTCAAGATTTTGCCGATAGTATCAAGTATCTGGGTTTTGAGCTCAAGCCCAATTGTTATACTAAAGAGGGTTCAAGATGGTTACTGGCAAAACTGGAAAAGAGACTCAAAATCTGGAGCTTTAGATGGCTTTCCCGGGCTGGTAGATTAACCCTGGCAAAATCAATACTGGAATCCATCCCAGTCTACTAGATGTCTCTCGCTTGGATCCCAAAAGGAATCTTGGAAAAAGCTAGACGTATCTGCTTTAGATTTATTTGGTTAGGGTGCAAGGATCAGTACACCACGCCCTGGTCAAAATGGGAGCATCTTGCTCGGCCAAAAGCCCTAGGTGGTTGGGGTCTAAAGAACATTTTCCTATTTTCAAAAGCATTGGTTGCTAAGGTAGTTTGGCGTCTTCTGACTACAGACAGTCTTTGGTCATCGGTGGTTGTGCACAAATACATCCTTCCAGACTCACTAGAAGATTGGATTCGGAGACCAATCAAGTCCCATCCTAACTGCTCTATTATTTGGAAAGTTGTGGTCTCTTCCTTCCCTATGGTGGGTGAGAGTCTGGCATGGCGGGTAGGTAAAGGCAATCATGTTCGTATTGGAGTTGATCCWTGGCCTGGGAGTGGCACAGCCCATATTCTGCCAGAAGTCCTTATTAATCGTCTCCATCAACARGATATTTTTTTTCTTCATCAAGCCTCGGACCCGACTTCTACTACATTGTGGCATCAAGGGTGGAGGAACTCAGCCTCACTRGGTTTAGCAAACAATCATGTTATTCTCTGGGGAAATTTTACATCGGCCCTCAAGGCARGCCATATTAGGATCACAGACAGAGAGGATGAGCTAGTTTGGCAGAAGACCCCACATGGAGTTTACACTCCAAAATTGGGTTATATTGCTCTTAATATTGATCTTCATCAGAGAAATCCATGTTGGTGGTGGAGCGGGCTTTGGAAGCTCAAATGCCCTTTAAAGGCAAAAAAAAAATTGTGGTCTGCCATTTACAATAAGGTCCCTACCTAGSACAATATGTGGAAAACGAATTTTGCAGGGTGGGGTCAGTGCCCTCTTTGTAAAGTTGATAATGAATCCTTAGTCCACCTACTTATCTCCCGTCCGTTCACTCATAGAGTTTGGCAGGTGGCCTCGTCCATGTTAAACCTTGCATGCACTTGGGCAGGCACTACACTGGAACAGSCCTGGCAAGATTGGCTCCAGGTGTCGACCCACAAGAAGATCAAAGCTTTGCCTTTAATTGTTTGTTGGGGCATCTGGCTGGYGCGAAACTCAACCATATTCAAGGATAAACCGTCGTTGTCGAATCTCGTTGCCTCACAAGGGATCTCGATTCTATCTTTCTTCCCTCAGGCAAAAGACTCTCCCGTTGTTCGAGCATGCCAGCCTAAATTTATTGATAAAGCTCGGCCTTGGGATTTTTTCGATGGTGCCTCACATAATGATAATCAATCATGCGAGGGAGGTGTGGTTCTGTATCTCTCTAAAAACCATTTCTTCAAAATCAAAATGCTTCTTGGCCAGGGGTCAAATAATTATGCTGAGCTTATGGCCCTCAAGATGCTTCTTCAATTTGCTGGACAGAAGGGGGTACAATCCATTCAAATCTTTGGGGACTCCATGAACGCCATTAACTAGACTAATAAAGTTCATTCATGCCATAACATTTTATTGAGACCAATCTTGGAGGGAATTTTCAGATATATGGATTCTTTTCATACTATTGCTCTGAAACATGTTTACATGATACAGAACATTGTAGCAGACGCACTTTCAAAAGAAGGCTTACAACTTCTTTTTGGTCAATGGCATGTTGCCGAATCAAAGGGAGATGAGTATTATGAGTTCTATCCTCAGCCCTTCATAGACGGTCCTGTGAACAATCAGTAAGTGGATCTTGGCTGTGGACATTATGTACATATCCTACTTGCACTTGCACATATACATACTTACAGGACTACGGTTTTTCTTAAGTTTTTTCTGCTTGCTTATATTTCCAGATTATCATTGGGTTTCTCATCAAGCGGCACTAAATACACAGTTCTTTGTATCGACATTTAGTGGACCTGATGTGGACTGGTTGGAACTTTTATGACTCCTATTGCACTGATCCGAGTGCTTTTATATTAGCTTTTGTATTTTTTTTGCTGGCTGTTTATGCCTCGGATACTCTTTCTCTCTTCAGAGATGTGCTCACTGAGCATCTACGGAATGTAATTTTGTCTCTACAGACGAATAAAATTACGCTTTTTCCGGGGAAAAGAAAATAAGCTTATTAAAGTTGTATATATGTTGATTATATTATGTAAGCTTATTATTTTATATATTATATACATTGCCACAAGGGTTAGCATAATCGGTTGAACCATCCATCTATCGCATGTTGCCAAAAAGGAAGCCATAAGTCATACATTCAAATCCGATCAAGTCCCTTAAGGTCACCAATCACTATTGCGGCTAGCGGTGGAGCCTAAGTATATAAAAGGCTTTGTCATGTTTACTTGTTTTGGACAGTAATTGTATATCCTTGATTTTGTACCACTGAGAAAATAGTTTGAACTGTTATGTTTAGGCTTGTTCTGGCAATGGGCAGATTAAGTTCTGCAAGTTTTGTGACCTTTTGACACCTGCAGCATGTAATTTTTATTCACCCTTCAATAAGAATTATAATTTTTTCTTGGAAGAAATATATATATATATAAACCATAAGTTTATAGTATATTATATAATATGCAAGTTTATTATATCATATCAGTTAGAATAAGTTAGAAAATTCCAAGGATCCCTTTTTAAACTGAAGCCTCGAACTCAAAGTAAGAGTACCATTTGAAATATGCAAAGGCCATCATCACGTAGTGGAAGAATATTCAAGTTATATTATATAAGTAAGTTTATAATATTATATAAGATATAGTATAAAGTTAAAAATTCTAAGGTGCCCATTTTAAACTGGCGGACTCCAAACTCAAAGTAAGAGTACCATTTGAATTTTGTAAACATCATCATCACCTAATGGAAGAATATTATCTTATATCGAATATGAACAATATTCTATCTCAATTTTTTGGTAAAGATTTATTATTTCAATCGAGAATTGCATAAAGTTGATACAATATAGTGAGCATTCAAATTACTATTGTCTTGAGGGTGAAGCCTGAGATTCATATTGCAACAATGAAATTTATCACTGTAAACAAGTTTTCATGAAAACTTGGTTAAGTAAAACAACAACAAAAAGACAAAATCGCTTTATTTGAAAAAAATTGGGAACAAAAATTAAAATTCAAAATACATACATTAAACCATAAAACCAAAAGAACAAGCCAACAAGAAATCAAGATTAAAAAGGAAGTCATAAGACCATGAAAAAGAAAAATAATATTTAAAAGAAGAAATTTGGTGACTTCAATTAGGAAAAGATTAAAAAATAATAATTTGAGAAACCAAAGTTAAAACAATTAAAACACGTGGAAATATCAAATTCAAAAATCAAAAAGCAATTTATCAATAAATAAATGCAACAGAGTTAGTTGAATTTAAAAATCAATTCATCACTAATGATGAAATTTTAGAGATTGACCAATACACATAAGTATCAGAAGAAGATATTAAAACACAATTTAAGGTTAATCGGGAGTGTCTTAAAATTGAGAACAAGAATAAGCTTTTTACAATGAAACCTTATCATAATCCAAATCATGAGAGTCACCTCCTTGATCAATGAAATTATCAATATTATTATGAACAAAGATGCTACTTTGTTTACGTTCCAAAGAATCAGCAATCCAATGCGACTCCTTCTTGAAGTCATACATGCATCAAAGTTTTGAAAATAGAAATGCATATACACAATACACAAAAGAGAGAAAGATACTTCATTGATTATTATTTCAAAGTATTATGTTGTATTACATTGTTAATCAGAATGTGACATGAGTTATGAGTACGTTATGTAACTCCCAAGTCATACTCTTAACACCTAACCTATTACTTAATTAGCTTAAATCAATATCTTAACATTACATTGTAACTTTGTCCATTGGATGTAGCTTGGGTGGTTGGGAGGAATGCTTGTTACCCTCCCTACTCAGGTTCAAATCCTTGGAGTGACATGTTGTGCCCTTTAATGGGTCTATAAGATGCTCTTGTTGTTGAGCCCCCAATACTCCAAAAATGCTCGGCCACCCCATGTTCTCTCGTGGATTTCGGGGAGGTTTTCCGTGGACGTAACGAGCACCGATATCCAGTGTCGTGAACCACATGTTAAACATTTAAAAAACAAAAGCATTACATTGTAACTTTATTAAATAATAAAGTAACTTTACAAAACTTATCAAAACTAATAAGTACAAATTATGGTTTTATAAAGCATCTATTCTGGTACCTTCCCTTAATGGTCATATTGAACACTACTTGTCCCAAAACAAAATTAAATTATTTGGATCAAGCAAGTTGTGTAAATTATCTACAACTCGCCTTTGAATAACACAATTGATTAGCAACAAAGATTCCATTGTCTTCTTTGTGCACCATGGACCAAAGTTTACTGCAAGGCCTATATCTGAGAAGGTTGATTCTAAACATGTCATGGGTCATCAACCATATGATCCTTCACCAACTCACAAGTCGGATTGGAATTGATGGTGGCAGATGTTAATTTTCAAGCATAAACAGACATAGAAGATAACAGTAGTGTTCTTTGTCTCTTTTAAATGATAAACAGAAACATAAGAATCATAGGAAGATCACTAATTCAGAGAGACACAAATATTTATCCTGGGAAATCCTCAAGGGGAAGAAAACCCAGCAAACTTCTGTGATATATTGATCAGTCAATCAAGTACAATAAATTTACAAGACAATAGCACTAAGTATCTATTACAAAACTGCCCTCAAACCTGTAGCTTATACTGTAGCTGAGCTGATTCAAATCTGCCCTTTAATGGCTGACTCTGCATTGCTCTTAACGCTGCCTCAGAATAAGTGAAAGATGCTGCGCAGAATTGAGTATTACAGCCCTCAGAAAAAGGTCCTTTAGTTGTTGTACAGAACATCCTTTAGTTGCTGTTAGAATACCTTCAGAAGAAAGAAAATTTGTTGCTACAGGAGTGTCTTAGTTGCTGTCCAGAATAACTCTTAGATGCTGTCCAGAAAATCTCTTAGAAGAGAGTGAAAGAAGGTTGCTACAGAATAGATTATCAGCTGCTAGCTGCTGCCCAGAAATAGTCTAGCTGCTGCCTCTGAATATGCTAGCTGCTCCTTCAGAAATACTATTACTTGCTCCTTCAGAATAACCTTAGTTGCTCCCTCAGAAACTTGAGTACAGAACTCTTAAGACAAACTGATATACAAAACTGATATAAAGAATGAATTAGAAGAGGGTGCCTCCCTCTCTTTAAATAGTAAAGAGTCTAGGTTAGGAGTTTAGGTTAGGGCTGCCTTAGCTTAGGATAGGAGCTAGAGTAGGTGGTCGACTTACTTTAGAGGAAGACGGCTAAGGCAAGAGACAGCTGGCAAGGGTGCAGCTTGAAGCTGCTTTGAGGAATATCCTCTGCAGCTGCTTTACATTTTAACACTCCCTCTCAGCAAAGAGGGTATTCTTCAAGCATCCACATCCACACAGTTCTTTCTATTGCACACGATCACTGATTTGTTGACGGGATCAATATATCACAAGAAGTTTTGTATCCTTATGCAGATAAGGATCATGGAATATGATTATCCAGTTCTCATTAACCATGGTCAACTGCTAGAGTTATTTCACTTAGGGGTGGTCAGTCCCTAAGGAATGCTCATAGCTCATCATGAAAACCTGGGAGAATTTTTCACATTTCCTTCTCTTGACTTTTGTTTTGACACACAAAGCTCACAAGACTTGTCTTGAGTTTTGCTTTGACACACAAAGCTCACAAGACTTTACTAGGCTCACAGAGGTTGTATGTTTCCCCTGACTTTTGCACTAGTCTGTCTATGCTCATAGAGGTTGTATGTTCCCCCTGACTTTTGCATTAGACTTACATAGCATTGCGTTCGTCTTGACTTTTGGTTTGACTCACAGAGGTTGTACGTTCCCTCTGACTTTTGTCAATACCTTACAAGACTGATTGATTCTCCAAATCTCCCTGGCTAGCTTCAAGGTGGCCACTTAAGGCCTCACATTGGAGAATGTCTTCTGATGCTGCTATTCCCTCTAAGTGAGGGACACATTTTCTGCGATACCAAGCTTGTCCCGGAAGTACACAAATTTTCCAAGAGACAGAGGCTTAGTCAAAATATATGTTGTCTGATCATCAGTACAAATGTACTGCAGCTTGATGGTACGTCTTTGGACCATGTCTCTGATGAAATGATATTTCATCTCAATATGCTTTGATCTATCATGGAAGACTGGATTCTTTGTGAGCTTTAAGCAACTTTGGTTATCACAATGGATAACAATTGTTTCTAATCTCTTTTGAAACAACCCAGACAGAATCTTTCTCAGCCACACTGCTTCCATGCTTGCATTACTTGCTGATATATATTCTGCTTCAGCTGTACTTTGTGCTATAGTGCTTTGTTTCTTGCTTGACCAAGATATCATAGTTGAACCCAAGCTAAAACAGTATCCGGAAGTACCCTTCCGGTCCACTGAGCTCCTAGCCCAGTCTGAATCAGCATAACCATGAAGCAACACTCCTCCACTGGAATTGTATCTAAGTCCATATGCAATGGATCCTCTCAAATATCCGAGAATATGTTTAGCAGCAATCCAATGTCTGTGTCTTGGCTCAGACATAAACTGACTCAAGGCGCTTACAGCAAAGCATATATCACGCCTTGTATGGATCAAATACATTAAGGATCCAATAAGCTGCCTATACACGGATGGATCCACCAAGTCTGATCCAGAATCTGACTCATGTAACTTCTTTAAGTTAGATACCATGGGTGTAGACATGGGCTTACAATCTAGCATACCAAATCTGCGCAATATATCAACTGTATACTTCCCTTGAGAAAGGAAAATTTCATCTGGTCTTTGCCATACCTCCAAACCAAGGAAGTAATGCATGAGTCCAATGTCTTTCATTTCAAATTCAGAAGTGAGCTCCCTCTTACACTGAGCTATCAGTTGTTCCTCTCCAGTAAGAAATAAATCATCAACATATAGAATCAAAATTAGAGGATGATTTTCTATTACCTTAAAATAAAGGTTGGGATCAGCTGCACTCTTGGAAAAATCCAAGTTTTGAAGATAGTTGTCGATCCTCGCATACCAGGCTCTTGGTGCCTGTTTCAGCGCATATAGTGCTTTCTTTAATTTGCACACATGTGATTCCTTTCTTTGAACCACGAAACCCTCTGGCTATTCTATACAGTGTTACCGGAAGCTCCCCCCCCCTCACTTCGAAGCCCCGAAGCTCGATCCAAAATAAAGCTCGAGCTGAAGCGCGCTTCGGGGCTCTTGATCACGATTCCTGCCATTTCCGAAGCGTCCCCCTCCGAAGCGCGCTTCGGAGGGCGCTTCCGAAGCGCGCTTCGGAGGGCGCTTCCGAGGAAGGCCCACACGCTTCCAAAGGGGAATGAGGTGTTTAGGTGTGCAGGTGAGGGTTATTTGTCCTTACTAGGTCTATTTAAAGAGATCCCCACCCCCTCCATTTCACCCACCCTAGTAAAAGTGACATTCTCCTCTATCTTTCATTTTCATCCTTTTACTTAAATTTTTAACATTACCATTAATTGTTTCAAGATGTTTGAGAGTGGTTCCAACCTCATTGGACTTAACAGTTTTCAGGATTTCAAGAATGGCAAGATTGCAATGTTTCCACTGGATTCTATCATGTATGAGGGTATGGAACTGACATTTAATCAAGAGAACCAATCCCTTTATGTACCTCGATGTTGGTGGCATTGATTGTTCAACTCTTTTGTCACGACCCCGATAAAAA
>JASDQU011178716.1:21044-47332 GCA_032191745.1 Picea mariana
CTTGCTGTGGGTTAGGGTTTTATTGTTGGGGTTTTGCTTTATATTTGTCTTGACTCTGGTGGCATAAAAGTTCTTTCAAACAGTGGCATTTAGATCTCTAATAGATCTGAACCAAACCTTTAACTGAGCATAACACTCAGGACCTATTTCTTTTGTGGCTGTATCATCTTCAGAGTATATGATCTGAGTTCTAATAATGCTGCAATAGAACTGTTAAACAATGACTGTGATCTAAACCTTGTTTTTACATTGAGCTTGAATTTACTGTTGGAGTATTTGCATAGATCTCTGCTATCTAACTTAGAGGATTGGAATATCTCTATTAAGTTAGGGTTTTCTTTTTACTGTTTGAGATCTAGGTTTATTGATTATATGACTTTACAATCTTAAGATCAGAGTTCTATTCTACTGTCACTGCCTATATGCTGTTCTGTACTTCAGATCTAGAGGAGTTTTGCTTTAAATTTTAAAAGAGACTGCTGTTTTCTTCTTACCCTAAAAATCTAACAGTCCCCTTTTATTTCAATCTCTAGGTAGTTGTGCTACCCACATGACCTAACTACCTTATTTAATTAACTTATGTCTAACACTTTATTAGTCACTTATAATAACATGTCTTTCGCATTACAGTTATTTTATTTTATTATATTGGAGCATTATACTCCAACAGTTTTGAGTAGTCATCTCGTTGTCTGATTTCTTGTTTATATCAGTTCTCAAGTTTAACCTTCTCAAGTTCATCCTCCATTTTCTGAAAGGTTTCAAGTATGTTTTTCTCGTTCCTGTTTAGTTCTTCCATTGTTTTCATGAGAACTTTGATTTGTACTACCCATAGAGATATGTTTTTCACAGGGTTAAGTCCCAGTGGTGTCGTTTTCGAGTTGTAAGGGGTCTCATGTTCCCCTCCGAGAGTTTGTGTCTATGTTGATATTTGATAATATTATTCAATGTAAAACTAAGATATAAGACTCATGTCTATGTGAGAGAAAATCACTCGTACAACCAACTAGCATTGACTTAAGACATAATTAATGACAACTTAATACATTATATATCCTAGCCTCCTTTATTGTTATGACATTTGGCTTGATTACATTATGTCCTATGACACTTGATTATCTAACAGCAGCACCTAATAATTGCAGTGACATGATGACCATTATACTATGTTAACTTTATCAAGCAATAGGTGGTATAGGTAGAGAAATTGAATCACATAGGAAGCAAGAAGCTAAAAACAATAATAAACCTCAAAAGAAGAATGCCACCTAGATGCATGAGAAGTACTTGTCCCACTGCTTGTTCTTTTCAGGATAAATATGGAGAGAAGTACTTGTCCCACTACTTGTTCCATCAACCTGCGGATGAGAAGTAGCAAAAAATTGTCACTGGCAAACAAGCATCTTCCACGAGGATTGTAATGTCCCCATTTTTGGACTTTATTATATTACAGAGTGTTATGCTAACCAGAGTAGCCAGATGGGTGTGACAGCAAGTTCAGGAGATATTGAGGGGTTTTATTGGGCCCGACTTTCATCGTTCATCATATTTCATCATCAGGATCCATTCCGCACAGCTTGGTTTTGGTTCCGTTGCATTCCGACGATTTTCGTAATTTTGAGTTATTACGGATTATATTTTAATTAAATTCACTAAGAAGGTCATATTGGGTATAATACTTGGAGGAACCTCTTAGTGTAATAGCTCATCGGAATTGGAAGGAAGAGAACTACAGGATAAGATGATGAGAAGTGACTTTCAGTGGCCGGAGAAGCCATAAGGATGGATAAATCATTTTTTAGAGGTAAAATGGTTAATTAATTAATAAAGTGATTTAATTAAGGAATAATAAAATAAAGTAAAAGTCACTTGGAGAGAAAAGGTGAACAGGGGGGATAAAAGAGAGATATGGGCCTCTATTCTCTCATTATGTTGATTATCATTTTGATGTTTGGCTTCTTGCTATAGAGCCCATGATACATGGGGGTTTTGAGGGTTTTGACTGAACAAACCCTAGAGATCAGCTTGGTGGTGAAAGATACCACCTTTCCTGATCCAAGCTTGGCCAAAGAGGTGAAAGATTCCTCCCTCACCATTCTACATAAGTTTCTATTAAGTTCAGATCCATTCCAGTCATTCATTTGTGAAGCAGGGTGAAATATTGCTTGGAGGGGCACATCTGGTAGTGGAAATCTTCATATTTTGGGGTTGTACCAGTTTCTACTTGTTGGGATCGAGTTTTATACATATTGAGTGAATTATTTATGAGGATATTGGCCATTTCATTGGTGGATTGAGCCTCATCTTCAGCTAGGACGAATTCAGACCAAGCAGGGCACATATCTTGTCATTGGGGCCATCTTTTGCTGAAGAAATTACATATTTTTGGAGCAGTTGTTAGAGGGATTCTATTGGGAGACTCTTTGCCTTTCTTTGGCTGCATTTTGTATGTATTTTCCAGCCATATATCAGCTGTAGCAAATACATTTCAGATCTGGAAATTACTGTGTATTGGGCAGCCAAGTGCATATTAAATAAAGCAAGGATTTGAGGTACTATCTTATGGTGTTTAATAGCTATTAGTTTCTGATTTATTTGGTTATCATTGCATGTGTTTTCCTTATATATTACATGAAGAAATATGGGCAAACTACATCAGAAAATACACTTAAATGAATGCTACAGCCATTGCACACAAAGTGTTTGACAAAACACTTCAACTAACCAACTGCAAACAAATGTAACAGCAAACACAAATTCAAAACAGCCACTCATTGCAAAAGGGTTTTAGGTGTTGCATGTGATGTTTTTGACATAAATGTCATCCCTTGAACTTGAGTTAATTGGGACAACAAGTATTGAAGTGATTTCAAGGGAGTTGGGAGCTTGTATGCCAAGTGTTTGACGAAATTCCTCAACCACATAGATCTGATTTTTACATCAGATTTGGTTGGGAACATTACAAGGATTTCTAAAAATAGGTCAAAAACCTGAAATCCCAATTTGAAACAATGGTACAAGGCAAACCAAAATTCATGCAATCGTATCAACAAAAAAGACTCTTTAGCTACAAAGAAAGAAAATGGTCAGCTTAGAAAGCCTACAAACCACAATGAAGATACAATCATGTTGTTGTTTAGTAGGAAAATCAATAACAAAGTCCATGGAAATAGATTCTATTACCCTGGAAGGAACTACCACATGTCGATAAATTCCAAGCTTCCAATTAGATGCCTTGGATTAGCTACACAAAGAACATCTACAAATATAATCTTGAACATGTTTCTTTATTGAAGGCCAATAAAAGTATTTGTAAACCTAAGTCACATGACACTGGGACACAAGGATAAGAGTGTCTGACACAGGACACGTCAACCCCCGAAACATGACACAGCGAACGCACACACACATATATAAATATATAAATCATATGTATTAAAAAAATTGCAAATACAAAAATAAAATAGACATAAAGATTCAAATGTTTTAGAACATTTACAAAATATTAATACAACTAGTTACTACATCAAACAAAGAAGAAATTAGAGTATTCAAAAATCAATACACATAAAACAGAGGTTTAAGAGTTAGAACCATAATCTGCAGTTTTCAACATTGAGTCATTTGATGACATCCAAATCAAAATGTGTTTACATAGAGAGTGATACTATAGGTGCGGATGCCAGTGGTAAATACAACAGAGGGTAGACACTAGATACAGCAGATATTGTCTCTTAAGCTTTCTGTCTTGCTATAGCAGCCTGCAGGGATTTTTGCAGCACTGGCAACTCCACTTGCAGCAGATGGAGCAGTAACAGCAATGCATGGACTTGGATTTCGGGGGGGCAACACCAACACTAACACTCTTCTATTTCCTTTGACCTTTACCAGCAGCCCTTGATGATTGAACCGTGATTTCTGTGATATGAATGAAGAAGAACGCTGCTGTTGGAGAAATGACAAATCTAAGAAGTCGGATTGCCTTCAAACCTCCAAGAATCCCTTCAAATCTGGATTTTGTCCTTCACCTGCACAATGTTAGAGAGTTTTCGTGTGGCTGAAAGTGAAAAAAAGGGGAAAAACGCTTTTTATAACTCTGTTTTGGCCCCCTGCATGTCCAACACCTTGGGACACATTACAGCATGTGTCAAACACAAATTTGACACATGTCCTATTTCAGGACACGTGTCTTGTGTCCGACACATGGGATACGGACAAGCAGGCACTGGGGGACATGTCCTGTTTCTTAGTCGTAAACATGTGAAATGTTTTGTGCATGCCAAGAAGAGGAATCTGCTTCCCTCATCAATAGTTGTCTGGTTGAACCATCCAGAACAAAAAATTGGACCTATCATGCAAACCATCCCCCAGTGTTTAATCCAAAAACGGTACTTCATTAACAACTAGAGATTGGTCAATTGCATGGGCAATTGGTCCATAATCTGAATCAGTTGGGTAGTGCTCTTTCTGACCATCATGAGTGCCATATCTGATATCCAAGAGGTTATGAACCTTGCACAGAGTTCTTCTAAGAAAGTAACCTCTATGTTGGTGCCTCCCTACATGAGAAAAAAACTTGGGGTTGGTCCCATGTCAGAACGTTGAAGCACTAAATGTAGAAGATATCACGTCCATTCTCTTGGGTTGAGTTGACACATGATGCAGAGGAACTATAAAGGTCTCAAAGGTTATTGGAAAAACTACAAGAGGTTTTCATTCAAGAGATTCCAACTGTGCAAGCTTCTTGAACATTTCTGCTGACTGATGTGTCCTTTAGTAGAAAGGGTGTGCCATTAGCAGAAATTGGAGACAATTTCCTCTCTGTAGGCAGGAATTGATAAGAATTTATTAGTCAAAGACAGAAGTGTGCATACCAATTCCACAAATGGAAAGTCAATATTGTAAATAGCTTTGAACTTTTCCTCTTTTATTTTTCTTCTCATCCAACTTTTTTTTCTTTGGAGGAATTAGCTTTTCTTATCTCAGAAGCCAAGTGCACAAGGTACTTGTCCTAATCTTGTACATATCAATTTTGGTTATGTATTCATATATGCAAATAAGGCAATATAGAGTGTGCAGCTGTACACACAGAAAACATCTGTGTACTTGTCATTGTTTTTCCATGTTTCAGTTGTGAGCTGAATCAAACAGAGAGATGTGTGCTATTCAGAAAATTATTGCATAAAGACTACAAAGATATTTAAAGAGTCCAGCCCCAGGGGTTCGCTCAATCAGTTAAACCATACGCCCAAGGCATGTTGACAACTGGGAGGCCATAGGTAGGCTCAAATCTGGTCAAGTCCCTTGGGGTTGCCAGCTGCTATTATGGCTGGCAGTTGAACCACCCTCCATCCAAATATTCCAGGGAAGAGAGGGGGGATCCCACAAGATTTTCCTTGGAAAACAAAATATTTAAAGAGTTAAATTCAACTGCTGGGATTAAAAAAAGCATCTACCCTTCTTGCCAATTTAGTCTTCATGTTTAAGTTCTTAAAATCAAATCAGGCAAAATCTCTAAGTATAGGTAAAAAGAAAAGAAAATGGTAGTCTTCTCCATATAAGATGCAAATAAAAACAACTAAAGCTTTTGCTTATAGAAGGACAAAATGTAAAAGGTAGTCTTCTCAATGAGGTGAAAATAAGCAAAAGTAGAACTTCTTCAGAAAAATCACAAAGTGATCAAATTTTACAAAATATGCCACCAAACAATTATAAGAGAATCATAATCTTAAGAAGAGAAAATGATGCCTCTTGACTACCTTCAAGGCTTTGTCTTTCAAGAAAGGTAGTGTATCTTTAGAAGCACCTTCCAATGCAACCACAAAGCGCTCAAACCTGCATAAATTAGCACTTATCAAATCATTTTGACTAAGAGCAATAATAAATAATATATATGTGTGTGTGTTCTCTATATTTATTAAACATACAACCGCAAGAAACAGAATTAGAATAGACAACAACTTTCAAGAATGTTCAGCTTTCATAAATAAGTGACGAGGTAAATTAGTGACTGCAACATCACAAAGATGTCTCACATCCAGCAGATGATGCTCAAGTTTGTAATATTCTGTTTATTGTTTTCAACAATGACAATGACATAGAGTACAAGATAGTGGTTATGATTGAAAAATATGGCTGTTATGATTCAAAAATCAATCACGGAATTCAAATGTTGTAGCAAATTGCATCAATTTACTTATATGGTGCTAGCTTAAAAGTAAGTCCACAACTAAAAATTCTATGAAGTTATAACACAATGTATCACAGATATGAATGCCATAAAGAGCTGACAACTGAATTTGAACTCCAATAACCTGTGCTTTAGAAAATCTTCCCAATACCAAAACAGAAGAAGTGAATTTCCATCCTTTGATTCTGAGAGAACATGGAGAGGTTGCTGGCCAAAATACTTCAGTTTCCTATCTGGCAGCAAACTGGCCAAAACAAAATCATAAATCAGCCTGTTGTTCTTATGAATCAAACTTTGATTTTTAACTCTAATCTTAAAGAACTTAATAACAAGCAAGAAGAAAATAACTGTAAAAAAAATTCTAAAACCATAATTGTGTGGTTAAATTCAGCATTAGATAATATACGTTCATTCTGCAAGGGAAATGACAACAAGAAGGCAGAAGCAAAAGTTAATTTCAGAAATGATAATATAAAATTCTAACCAGATACTGGAACCTCTACTGTACTCCCAGCACCTCAGGGGTATGGGAATTTTCAGAACCCACACCCAAGTCCAAGTCTTGTGTGCTACATGGGTTATCAAGAATATGCTGTACTGCAGTGTGACATAAGCACTTATGGATAAAGGCACAAGAGTATGTAGTCCAACAGACAGAAAATAAATATATAATAGAGGTAAAAGATACCAGATATGGTAATATGCAGTCAAAAAGACTGACATATAAGGATATAAGAGACACAACTACCCTAATGGACACGATCCTACATAATTCGTATTATATACAAATAATAGAACTATGTATATTACATGCCCTCTATTGAAAGAGGCTTTGTCCTCAAAGCACATGAAGAAACAAAATGAAAAGATCTTCAAAGTTCACAACAATATTGATGTGTTGTAGAAGCATCAATCCATCCTAGGTTGATTTTTATCAAAATTTATGTTGGCAAGATTCATGAATTAGACTTCTCTTATTATGACTCTAAGCATATCTTCAGAAAGAAGTTGTACTGAAATTCTAATTCTTTGGAATCCAAACAGTGTCATCCTTATATAGAGTAATGCAAATGTTGGTAAGCTGACTGATCAGAGCGACGACTCTTGTGATTGGGATGACAACACAGCTTCACTGTAGTATGCTTTTTCTTGATCTTAATTAGGACATGCCTTGTTAACCTTAAGTTGTGCTTTGATATCTCCGGCAAATAGATTAGCTTACTTTCCAAACAATAAAAGTTCTCCAGTAGTAATAATCTGGTTTTAAAATCAATTGAGTCTATAGACGTTTCTTCATCAATGAATTGCCTTTAAACTTTTGAAATTTACTTGTCAATCTGAAGCAACTTGACATACCTTACAGAAGTCACAATGTGGCATAGCCACTCATGGGTAAATGCACAAGGTCATATAGTTTAAAGCAAAGTTGAAGGAACCATGGGTGACATCGGAATCAACTGAAGAATCCGGTGTGGGTGTGGCACTCATCCCAAAATTAGGAATCGGGGATTCGGAACCCTAACCCTAATTTTTTTTATAAAATAATGAAAATTTAAAAACAAAGAAATGAAATCTCAAATTGAAATGATTCATAACATCATGGATTTAAATTTTCAAATGATTCATCATTCATAACATCGTATCAAATGAGTCAACTGAAGCCCATAACATCATATCACCATATCAAATGAGTCCATTGAGGCCCATAACATCATATCATCACATCATATCAAATGATAAAGACTCAAGACTCAAGACTAAAGTTCTTCAAAATAACAAAAACCGAGCTTATCTTGAAAGCTCCACAAGAATGAAATAGTGAAATCATAAATGAAAAACTGGAAATATGAAAATCTAGAGTGAGATAGACTAATCTGATAGATAGTGATCGTCCTCCATATCCTCCAATGGAACAAAACCTAATTCCCCATACTGATGATATGAAGCAGCACGGCCAAAAGATTCAATACAACTAGTGCTACCAGACTTCCCACCAACAACAAAGACAAAAGAACCTGCTATAGCCGAGTCGGACCTAGGCATGGATGCCTCATCTAAATCCCCAATAGTAAAAGGATCTAAAGAATAACTAGCCAAAGAGAGGTTAGCCATCAGGCACTCAGGGGTATCCAAGTCTACATCTTTAAGATTCACATCCCATAGCTTCGAAGGACCCTCCTTATAATTTGGCTTCAATCAAGAGATGAGGCGCAGATTTGAGTGAATATACACAAGATCTTCTGCCTTTGTTGATTGAAGTTTTTTTCTCTTGACCGAATGGATGAACCCATAAGTGCTCAAGTCTCTCTACTACTGAAAATCTTATATCACAACTTATATCCCATTTACGCCTCCCAATATGTAAAAGATCATCAATATTTTCAACCTCATGCCCATCATGTTCCAAATCCAGGGGTTTCTCTAATAACTCTTCAATTTCCAAATCATCAAAGGATGCATCACAGAAGTCAAAAACTTGGAAAGGAGTACAACTTACCAAACCCTTGTCTTCATGCGAAGGAAAAATGGAAGCGTGGATGCTCTCACCATCTAAGTCTTTATCAAAGCCATTTTCTTCAATGGACTCGTGAGGTGGCTCTTGTTTTTCTTCAAATATTTGATGACTTTCTTCATGAATCTCTTCTTCATGTTCTTGTTCTTAACCAACATGCCCCTCACGTGCTTGATCTTTAATTGGGTCAAAAAGAGCTTCTTCTTCTTGCTCTTGCTCTTACATGGCGTCTTGAGGTGGCTCTTGCTCTAGCATGGGAACATGAGAGAGCTCTTTATCAACATGCTCTTAATGTGATCGATTCTTCATGCAATCATGGAATGCTTCTTCATACGCATGTAGGGCCGTCATAAGGTCTTCAAGGATGCCTAAATTTCTTAGTGTTATGGGTTGTTATCCACTGTGTTATTTCCGCTGCTATTTTGCTTAGCAATGTGTATTTCTGCTTATGGTAATTTATGAATGTGGGTTTAATGCATTTATGAAATTTATGAAGACAATTATCTCTAGGTTGCTAAGTGTTTGACAAAAAATTCATTTGTTGAATTTTGTCATTAAAAATCTACATAAACTAGCTAGCTAGAAGTTGTGCATTTCTTGCCCTTGGAGGCTTTACTTGTTTTATCTTTCACCCATCTTGAGTTGCGCACTTGCCCTTGGAGGCCTTCTTTTGAGTACTTTTATTTGTCTTTGAATTGTGTTTTGGAGCCATTTGATCAACCCCTTGAAGTTGCGCATCTTGTGGAGGAAACTTCACTATTTGGGTTTGATTGTTGTGTATTGGAGCCATTGAAACAACCCCTTGAAGTTGCACATCTTGTGGAGGCACTTCACTGTTTGGGTTTGTTGGCTTGTTGTGTTGTGGTGATCTTTTCTTGAGCAATCTTTCCTTTCCCTGCACAATCAAGTTAGTTCAAGTTAGCTTCAAGTTAGTTCAAGTTAGTGCTTGTTTTCTTGCTTTGTTCATAGTTGTATATTGTTGTATCTCTTAGTTATTCTTTGCATCTTAACTTTTGTAGATAGTTGTTTGTTTCATTGTATCTAATTCAAGTGTAAATCTTGCAAAGTAATTCTTTTGTATCTAATTGTAATCTTGTGTAAAGTTTAATCTCTTTGTAACTTTAGTTGACCCCTTGCCCAACCTTAGGCACTAGTCTTAGTTGTCTTAGGGAAAGGGCTGCATTTCATTGAAATTTGCACTTTGCATTGTTTGCCTCTCATATAGGCTAGATTCCCCCAAGCCTTTAACTAATTAAAATTAACTCCTAGACATAATCTTTTAACTCACATAGTAACTAGCGTCTACCCCCCTTGGCTTCCCTAGGAGTAAGCCTAGACGGAAGAAGTTCAAGTCGAGGTGACAGTGGGCTTGAACTTAGGTATTGTGCCTCCAAGGACACACTAAGTGGATTGGACTTAGTCCACGTTTGCAAGTGTGTATAAGGACGGCAACAGTCAGGGTATATAGACATGTTGAAATCCAATTTCATATGCCTTAGGGAAGAAGAAGAAGATTCTCTTTGTTGGGCGAGGAATCCTTTCAATGGCAATTTCAGTGTTAAGTTGGGATATCTATCCTTACCAGAAAACCCAGGCGGGGACCCAAAGAGATGGTGGTGGGAAAATATATGGAAGCAGCATGCTCCTCTTAAAGTTAAACTCACCTTTTGGCTAGCGCTCAATTAGAAATTGCTTACCTGGGGCATAAGGAAAAAACGAGGGTGGAATGGGCCAAGTTGGTGTGCCCTTTGTAAATCAAAGGAGGAGTATGCACCCTGTCTCTTTGTTCTCTGTTATTATGCAAAAAAGTCTAGTTAGCGATCATTTCTCTCCTAAAAGGGAACGAATAGAATCCAAGCAACAACCTGGAGGAATCTGTACTTCAATTGGAAAAAATGAGGTATATGGTTCGACTCTCGATATTTTTATTTATTTCATCTGATGGGCTAGAAACATAGCCATATTTCAAGACAAAATCATTCCCGAAGAGGGACTTACTGACCTAATTGTCCATGTCTTCAAATTTTAGAAATAAGCCAAAAAAAAAAGCAAAACGGCGCCTTCCCATAACCAACCCCTGGAAAAACCCTCGCCGGAAAACCAGTTCTGTGAGATTTTATTATGAATTGGGGCTCCCGTCCTGGGAAAATGACCCCTCTGAGGAAATTACAATTACAGCAATTAGCCTAGCCTCACAAACCTCAAGGTTGCTACTTCCCTCCTTGTCCCTTTGGCTCTTTCCCTCAAATCCTTTCACCTACACACCTGAAAGCTCACTCTCTATGTGTAGTCTCTGTCTCACTTGTGTCTCCTCCTCTCACCTTAGCTACCTTTTTATAATCTTCAGATTAGACCAAATCAAACCCTAAGCCAAAAAACCTAAATCTCATCCAAAGTGATCAATCACTGAGATCTAATCTCTCGTTCACTTTAGATCTAATGGCTATGACTTAATTTAATTTTCACTTAAGTTACTAAAGCCAATAACTTAGGCTTTTAACTTAATTAACCTCCATTAGTTACAAAAGGTCATTCATTTACACAAAATGAACTTCTAAGGTTCTAAGAGGCATTAGACGACTTCCACGTGCTAGACACACGCCAACGTGGAAGTACCTATCCGATGCTACAATTTTCATCAAAGGGGAGGGGGCATGGGGACACTCACAACATCACATGGCCAGTAGTAGATCTGTGATTGATTAGCAAAACCCCAACAGCAAAAGATAGTAATAAACACAAGAGGGAAAAGAGGGTAGAAGTAAATCATATTTAATATTTACCAACAAGAGCAAAAGAGGGTTTAAAGGTGAACTGGTAGAATCTTCTTCCTTTCTCATTTCATTTAGCATTAACTCATTTCACTCATCACTAATTAGGTTTTTGAGAAAAGTTTATGGCAAGGGGAAAAAAAATAGATGATAGAATTGTTTCTCTTTTTTCATTTCTTTACTTGTCTTTGTAACTGCCAGATGGTTGATGTTATTTGGTTCAATGTCATTTCTTATTCTACTTCATCTATATTATTCTGAACTATGTAAATTCTAATGGTTAAGGGTGGGAGTGGGGGGAATAATAGAGAAAACATAAACATCTAGAGAGTTGGATTGCCGATGCTCTAATCTCCTATGGAAAACATTTTTAACTTCCTAAAAATGTGGTCTTTGCCTACTAGTAGCACTCATATCTATGTTTTCTACAACTATTATGGCAGTCTACGCCTTTTTTGGAAATATATGAATTATAATATATGTAAATGTGGGTTACTATATATAAATGTACAAAACTCTTAACTTGCATGGTTTTTTTGGGAATAACTGTTTCCACTCTCCCTCTCGCAACATCGGATCGGAACATCCCAAACCCAACCATAGGGCTTGACAAGTATGGGAGAGGAGGGAGGGTCAATGGAGCTAGCCACGTGGCCACCATGACCAGGCCCCCCATCTCTTTCCATGTGCCCTACAAGGAAGTTACTCGTTTTGATAATGCCCTTGTTACTAGACAAGATATTAGCTTTGTTATGCTGTAAAGGGAATTTTGTATATTATTGCCTCTTTTTGTTTTGTTTTTTGGGTTTTCTCTAGATCAAAGGGAGATATAAGATGTTTCTTTATGACTCCATCAAGGGAGAATTAAGATGCCTCTTTCAAACTCTATAGTGATGATGGATGTAATTTGCCAATCTTCTTTTGTAAAATGTTATTTGTACATTTTATATTTTTCAGAATAGCAGAATTCTTGTAGTTCTGCTGTTAGTTTCTCTGTCTTAAAGACAATACTGATCTTTGTAAAGTTATGAAAACAGTTTGGTTTTGGGGCCTCTTATGCCTCCCTTTTTTTTTGTGGAAAAAAAAGAAATGTTACATTTTTCAGAATAATATAAGAAGCACTTTTACAAAAAAAGAAAATTGTGTGAATCGTAATAGTATAAACATTAAGAAAGCCAGCTACAAGTATGATCAATATATCACTCAAAACACTTGGATGACCAAACTAATGCTAGATAGAATGCTTCATCTAACATTATGGAGCAGTTATGCCTTTCAAATGATGAAATTAATGCTAGACAGAATGCTTCATCTATTGTTCAGTACTTGTGCCTTTCAAAATTTACTAATTATAAAAAGAGGAGGTTAGCAAGTAGATCAGAAATTGAAAGAAAGCAATATGGCAAAACATAGACGGCTAGTACCTTTGTTAACAAAGAGGCCCACCAATTTCTCTGGAGATAATGCAAGCACAATTTAAGGAAGATAGCAGGATGGTAATCTTGTTTCCAATAAGGGAAGCATTCTATCCCATTATGCAACTTTAAACGCTGCATAGAGGCCTTAAAATCAAATTGAAATTAGGAGAACATTTTGTGGAAGTCAAAGGACTGGCTTGGAAAGAGCAAATCTGCAGTCATTGTTTGCTATTTTCTAATACAAAAACTTTTTTTTACATTTGAAAAACTTATATTAAAACAGGCATATAAACTTGCATAATATGATATGAACATTCGCTTTATTATGTCATCCATATTACAAGCATAAAAAGAGTCCTACCTGATTAAAAAAAAACTCCTTCAGTGCATGTCATCCATGTTATAAGCATAAAAAGAGTCCTACCTGATCAAAAATAACTCCTTCAGTGCATCAATACCAACACCTGCATGGCGCTTACCTACCTTAGATGTCACCATTGCTGCACAGCACAATTAGTCCAAAATTAACACAGATTAAGGAACAAAATTATTATATAGTGGACAAAATATAAAACTAGCTAGTGGTTAAAAGTATAGTGTGTGAATTGAAATTGCTTTACACAAAATTTGATTTATTTATTTTGTTAGAAAAAGTTCAGTTGTCTTTATCTAATTTTATAACAGTGTGAATGAAATTTGAATAAACAGGATGGTTCTTTGAGAAAATATCAGGATCCCTTGTAGAAGACTAGCACCTGCTTCACAGCTGTGAAGCAAATCTACATCACTCACCATGAAAGAATTTCATGTCCCCATTTTTGGGTTTCCCCATTTTGTAGTAGAAGGGAATTTTGTGGCTTGTCGGAGGAGAAAAAGGAGTAAAAAGGGGTCATTTAATGTCACTTAGTTAGGATATGTTATGTTTTTTAAATGACATTATGGATTCCCTTTGTCTAGTTCGACCACTTTTCTCTCCCGCTTCACCTTCGCTCTCACCTGAGTCAGTTCGCCCATACCCATTCTCTTCACGAGCTCCTCTGCCCTCCCAATTACCCCCTCTCTGCAGATCCCATGGCTCGTGGAGGCCGCTCTCGTCGTGGACTTGGCAGCTCCTCTACGTCAAGGGGTCAATCCGAATCCCGTCTTATCGCAGTGGCCGAAAACTCTGTCGACTCGTACCATGCGCACACGCCCCCCTCAAATCCAGGCTGAAATAAACTTAGTGGAAGCAAATGTTTGAGTCCTGCAGCGTTTTGTCACGAGTGAGGAGGTTCGAGCCGACACTAGATCCTAGGTTCCAGACACCGAGGGTATTCGCTCCCACGAATCCCAATATCTGTGAACCATAGAACTCTATTGGCAGATGAAATTGCTCCTAGGACAAGCCCTTGCAGACAGAAAGGATGATAAGGAAGAGATAATGCTCCAGTTGGACGAGAAGCAAGCGCAGATTCGGCTCCTGGACCACAAGATGAACCTGCTGGCAAGGAAGATCGTCGGCATCGACCTTGAAGTTGTGGCAACACCTCCCACCCAGGTGCAACAGGAGGCTAGATCGCCCAATACTTAATTTTTTTCTATGAAAAGATTATTTTTGTATATCATAACTCAGATTGTAAATCATGGACTCTGGGCCATACCCAGCAATTATCTAGCTAGGCATATAATTAGACCAGTTTTAACTCATTTTCAGGGTTCTAAATATAGCTATTGTCGGTCCTCTAGATTTACAAGACAGCTTTCATGCAAAACATTAGACAAACTATTGCACTGTTGTTGGTCTGGTTTCCCTAGTGGCAGGCCAGCAATAGACTTTTTTGTAATCTTTTCAATCGCAATATAACTAGTTCTGGATTATTGACAAAAAAAAAGTGGCATTATGGAAATAAAGTACCTTTAGATTGACAAGTTACTTAACCATTATTAAAGTGACTTTTAATCTTAAAGTGAAAATTGGAGGGAAAATAAGGGTTATATTTGATTTAATAAAAAAGGGGAATATTCTAGAAGTAACATTTGATTTGGTCAAAAAGGGGAAAATTCTAGAAGGCATGGAGAAAGGATAAAAGGAGTGGTAGAGCCTCGCTTTAAATTATGATTTGATTGATCTCTTGTATGGTGCTCTTGGAGCCATTGTTTTGTGAGGGTTTAGCAAAACCCTTCCATTGTTGGTCTTGTTTCGGTGGTGCAATATCCACCCTAGCTAGACAAGGAGGAGGATCCATCTAGGATCTTCATTGGAGCTTCATCTTGGGTTTTGATTTCAGTTTTGATTTGCTTGGAGAGGTTGTTGTTAAAATTAGCAGCATCAGGAGTCATTCTCCAATGAGAGGCCTTAAGTGGCCACCCTGAGGCTAGCCAAGGAGATTTGGAGATTCAACCAGTCTTGTGAGTCATGGGAAAAGTCAAGGTGAATGAACAAACCTTGTGAGCCAGACAAGAGTCGGGACGAAGGAGATGCTGGGATAAATCTTGTGAGCCTAGTGCAAAAGCCAAGGTGAATAAACAAACCTTGTGAGCCTAGTGCAAAAGTCAAGATGAAGAAATAAACCCTGTGAGTCTAGTGCAAAAGTCAAGGTGAAGGAACAAACCTTGTGAACCTAGTACAAAAGTCAAGGTACAAACCTTGTGAGCCATGTGCAAAAGCCAAGGTAGAGTTCAGCAAGAGTCAAGACGAACATACAAGTCCTGTGAGCTAGATTGGTATGTGGGATGACCTTTTTGGTCTTTGTTGTGATCCTCTAAGAGTTGGCCACTCTTAAAAGACTCTTTAGCATATGACCAAGTAAAAGAATCAAATGACCACATGGTAAAAAAAGATCTTTCCTCTTATTAATGTAATAAAGCAGTTATGAGCAGGTGAGGACCATGTAAAGAGAGAGAGAGAGAGAGGGAGAGAAAATGTGCTTGCTAATGATGTAATTAGTCTAACTGACTAAGGTTAAATATGTAAGGTTGAATTAGAAGGCTAAAAGCCTAAGTTGTAATGTTATATTATGTCAATGAGCAAATAAAAGAAGGGGGTCAAACTTCCTAGGAATAACAACTTAAAGTGTTCCATGGGGTCAACTTAACCAAAGAAGAACAAACACTTCTAGAAAGTCAAACTTAACCCAAGAAGATAAGATCGACTTGGTCCAAGAAGGATCTAGAAGGATAACTTAACCCAACATGAAGTTAGATCTGATCGAATGCAAAAGCATAAAAGACCAATGGAATGCCATTCGCTAGACACAAGTTCAGATCTGCAGTTGACCTAGCCGCCATCTCTTCTAGAGTTTGAACGTCTCACTCCTCCAGTTCGTTGCAAGGGTTATAGGTGAGTGTTGGCCCTGATCTTGGGCTCATTGGATAGATCGTGTCCTCCATCATTCTACGTTAATTGCTCAAGCAGAAAAAATCAGCAAGTGAAGAGATCTAGCAAAAGGAGGGTTCGACCCAACCTGCCAAGAGAAACTAACGTGAGGTTTTGAGAAGGTTCGATCTGCATTTTTTTTCAAGGGTTTCTTGCGAGGCGTTGAGTGCCATTTTGTAGACACATTAAAGGAGGGTCCAACCCAAAAGAACCCCCTCAATTTGCAGCCACAGACCTGTTGTTATAAACATTATTTTAGGGCTGCAGAATCGATTCCAGGACTGCAAAAAATTTCGACCAAGTCAGATCTACATGTTCTCAATCAGTTTTTGGTCAAGCGTTGGGTTAAGGAAGGTTGTATATGTTGCATTTTCACTATTCTTGGCTCAAGCATGAGGTTTATTTTATTTTAGTCATGTACTTGAACCATAAACAAATGCAGCTACACCATTCACAATTGCTGCAATAACCAAGATCAAAAGAAGAAATACCATGCACAAGAACACAAGAAATATCCTGGAAAAACCCTTCTCAACAAGGGAGAAAAACCCAGCAATCCTTTGCTATATTCTCAAGAGAAAATCCTCTAACCATGAAACCCTAATACACACAAGAGGGTGCTCTACTACCTTGAAACTTGCACCCAAGAGAGGTGCGCACTTCAGCCCCAAAAGTGCTGAAATTCCGAAATGACAAGTGACTTGTGTGTTTCCTCAATGGGGAAATCACCTTTATTTATACTAGTCTGGACAGACCAAAAGTGGTGTCTATTGGCACAACAGGGCCGACCTCAATAACTCAGAAAATAATTAATTATTACAATAAACATTAATTATCTTTCACATGTGGTGGAGCCGACCTGTACCCTTTACATCACAATTAGGGTTACAGGGAAATCTTACTCTCAAACAATATAGCAAGGGATCTCACACATCCACTAATGCTCAGCCACTAGGGGCACATCCACCTGTGCTCAACCACAAGGACATCCTACTCAACAGATCTCTATCTCACTAAGTCCACAGGAGAATCATCTGGAGTACCATCTCAAGCCTGACTCAACTGAGTCCAGAAGGCAAGAGACCACACGTCATAACTGTTGAGATTTGGGTACCTTGGAAAGTGGTCCCCTTGTGTTTGTGAGCTTCTAAACACATGAGGGAAGTACTTTGTACCTGGTACTATGTACTTTATGTCTAATTTCACTTTGACTTAGGAGATTTAAGTCAAAAGTGAAATTTGGTCATTTTGGCCTAAAGTGACAATTAATTCACAAAGTGGGTGAATTAATAGACATAAAGTGAAACTATGGAAACTTAAGTAAATTGGGTTTTTGAGTGAGATTCTTTTTGAGTGATCTCAACCATTGATTAGGAATGAGATGAGATGATCTCATCCACCCAATTTTTAAGTTTCCTTATGCTTCCTAAAGGAGGGCGCAAGGGGTAAAGGAGAGGGCATTCACTCATTTGTTCACTCCAAGAGTTTGAGAGAGAGCAAGAGGATGAGGTTTCAGGCAAAGGGAGAGGAAAGCTTGGGCACCTCCTTGCATGGAGGCCTCATGGAGGCTTAATTCCTTGTTTATTTACTGAGGAGCTTCCAGTTCTGAGGAGGGCGCACTTGAGGAGGAGGGCGCATCAACAATGGGGAGGTCTTAGAGAGCTCAGTTTGCAGTGAGGTTTGTTTCAGAGGGAGGCTACACTTCAGTATCAGAGTACTGTGGAGGGGTTTCCTGTTCAGAGCTTCCATTTGGCATCTGGCTCCATTTCAGTGGTCTTGGCAGCATTTCTAGGGGGCACACCATCCTAGGGCACTCTTGCTTCTTTTGGACTTGTATTTCAGCTTGGATCAAGCTGCTATTGTATCAGGTTCATCTATATTTTGTACTTGTTGTATTCCACCATCTATTCTCCTCATATATAGACATATATACCAAACTCGTTTTCCCCGGGGGGGTTTATCCAGGGTCATGTTGACCAAAAATACCTGTGTTCAATTTCATGCGTGTTAAGAGTGTAGAACTATTGTATTTTCAGCTGTAAAGATCTCTAGGTGTGTTAGATTTATTTTAGTATGCATGTGCTAACCCTTGGTGACTAAAACTACATGCTAGAGCACCTAAAATTGTGAATGTAACCGTAATAAATCAGCAAAAAGTTCATAAACTGTTGGTTGTCCTAAAACAGAAGCAAAACCTTCATTGACAGTTGAAACTTAAAGCCAACTTGAGGTCAAAGACAGACCTAGTTGGCAGCTTGATAGGACTTGGAAAATCGTCATGGTATCAGAGCTGAGGTGGCTGATTTTTTGAGTAGTTTGGACAGCATATGAGTGGGCTGTTATATACATCTTCTTGGCAGATTTTGTGGACAGCCATTGACAGTGTTTAGTGGCTTCTTGTTGGCAGAATTTTGTAGAGGATTGTAGAGCAGTTTGTGCACAGTTTGGACAGCCTCTTTTCACACCTGCATGGACAAGAGTGAGGTTGTATTTCGCGACCTCTTTTCACATCTATATTGCTAGGGGTGAGGTCGGTGTTCGCTTGTCTCTTTTCACACCTGTGTTGACAGGAGTGAGGCAGCGTTCCTTTGTAGTTGGAGTGCAGTTTGGCAATCATGTCAGCGTCTCAGATGTGTGCGGAGGATAGGCTAGCTAGAGCTGGCAACTAGTCGACTTGGAAGGCGAGGATTGTCTTTGTCTTAGAGGACCTCAAACTATGGGATATAGTTGAGGCGCCTATTCCTGTTATTCCTGCTACTGCCCCCGTCTTGTTGGCAGAGTTCAGGAAGAGAAACAACAAGGCAAAGAGGACCATATGTGATGCAGTGCGGGATCATATCATTCCCCACTTGACTGGGAAAGATTATGCATATGAGATGTGGGCATCTCTATGCAAGCTTTATGAGAGCTCTAATGAGAACCGGAAGTTGGTTCTTCATGATCGACTGAGGGGCATTTACATGCTCAAGGATGAGTCGGTTACTTCTTTCCTTGGTCGATACACCCAAATCAGAGACGAGCTTGGAGCCATCGGAGAGGTGGTGAACCCGAACTCTATGGTGAGCACAGCTTTGAACAGCTTCACCAAACCATGGGGTCCATTCGTTCGCGGCATTGTTGCAAGGGAGGCCATGCCCACATGGGAGAGGATGTGGGATGACTTCGTCCAAAAGGAAACTAGACTTGTGGCAAAGGCTTCTGGACAGCATCAACAGCAAACAGTGCAGAGTGATGAGGACCTTGCTCTTTGGACAAAGGGAAAGAAGAAGACCAGTCGGGGAGGTCGGCATGGTCCCAAGTTTAGGACCCCACCACAGAGAGGAGAGAGCAGCAGTGGGACGAAGAGAGATATGAGCTCAGTGAGATGCTTTGCTGATAGGGATTTAGGTCACTATGCAGGATAATGTCCCAAGAAGAAGAAGCAGCAGCATGATGTTTCAGCAGCGACAGCAGAGGAGCTTGAGTTCGACGAGCAATTTGCGAGAGAGTGTGCATTCGTGACTACTTTGTTTGTTGTTACACCATCCAGCATTAGATGGGGAGACAGAGTTGAGGAGGACCGACTGACTCATAGCAGTGATTTAGAGGGAGCTCAAACTCAAGTTTCGAGAACACCATCTTCAGAGGGGGTGACTGGTCCACCCAGGATAGCTTCAGTTTCAGAGTTGCCGAGCAGATAGAGAGTTGGTGCTACAGCTTCAGAGCATCAGAGATTGATGAGGAGGAGCGGCAAGGCACCACAGAGAATTGAGCCTCATTTGGCTACAGAGACGGGTAGATTAGGTTCTTGATCCACTTCAGGTGGAAGCTACTTGGCAAGAGGCCAAGTTGAGGATCTTGGTGAGATTTTGAGATCCTGGTACTCTTGGTGAGATACCAAGAGGGGGAGACTCTTTGTGAGATGCCAAGAGAGTGACTCTTGGTGAGATGCCAAGAGTATTGACCGTTGGCGAAATGCCAGGAAGTAGAAATCCTTAGTGGGAGACCAAGGTGGAGATCTTTGGTTTGATACCAAGATCTAGGTGATCTTGGATAGGTGGAGAGACACTTCCATCTATAGATCACACAGATTGAGCAGATCTGTGTCAGATTGCTTTCATTGATCAGGGTACAGCCATACTCACTGAGTATATGCCAGCAGGCAAACATGTCCACTATAGGGATGATATTGGTGGTGATGGGCACTTTCCTCGGTAAGAGGGAGTGTTGAGATTTGGGTACCTTGGAAAGTGGTCCCCTTGTGTTTGTGAGCTTCTAAACACGTGAGGGAAGTAATTTGAACCTTGTACTATGTACTTTATGTCTAATTTCACTTTGACTTAGGAGATTTAAGTCAAAAGTGAAATTTGGTCATTTTAGCCTAAAATGACAATTAATTCACAAAGTGGGTGAATTAATAGACATAAAGTGAAACTATGGAAACTTAAGTAAAGTGAGTTTTTGAGTGAGATTCTTTTTGAGTGATCTCAACCATTAATTAGGGATGAGATGAGATGATCTCATCCACCCAATTTTCAGGTTTCCTTATGCTTCCTAAAGGAGGGCGCAAGGGGCAAAGGAGAGGGCATTCACTCATTTGTTCACTCCAAGAGTTTGAGAGAGAGCAAGAGGATGAGGTTTCAGGCAAAGGGAGAGGAAAGCTTGGGTGCCTCCTTGCATGGAGGGCTCATGGAGGCTTAGTTCCCTGTTTATTTACTGAGAAGCTTCCAGTTCTGAGGAGGGCGCATCAACGATGGGGAGGTCTTAGAGAGCTCAGTTTGTAGTGAGGTTTGTTTCAGAGGGAGGCTACACTTCAGTATCAAAGTACTGTGGAGGGGTTTCCTGTTCAGAGCTTCTAGTTGGCATATGGCTCCATTTCAGTGGTCTAGGTAGCATTTATGGGGGGCACGCCATCCTAGGGCGCTCTTACTTCTTTTGGACTTGTATTTCAGCTTGGATCAAGCTGCTATTGTATCAGGTTCATCTATATTTTGTACTTGTTGTATTCCACCATCTATTCTCCTCATATATATATATATATATATTCCAAACTGGTTTTCCCTGTGGGGGTTTTATCCAGGGTCATGTTGACCAAAAATAACTGTGTTCAATTTCATGTGCGTTAGAGTGTAGAACTACTGTATTTTCAGCTGTAAAGATCTCTAGGTGTGCTACATTTATTTTAGTATGCATGTGCTAACCCTTGGTGACTAAAACTACATGCTAGAGCACCTAAAATTGTGAATGTAACCGTAACAAATCAGCAAGAAGTTCGTGAACTGTTGGCTCTCCTAAAACAGCAGCAAAACCTTCATTGACAGTTGCAACTTAGAGCCAACTTGAGGTCAAAGACAAACCAAGTTGGCAACTTGTTATGACCTAGAAAATCTTCAATAACAACTCAGTCCAAAGTCTGACGCACACCCATCACAAGGGCACCTTCACCCCATACAAGAGTACACATCGTTTCATCTCAATCCAGAGAGGAAYGACACACCCATCTCATGGGCATCCTCACCCCACATAGGAGCACACATCGTCTCATCTCAGTCCAAAGAGGAACGACATACCCATCTCATGGGCACACCCAACACATGGGCTCTCTCACAGGTCGACTCACTCAGTCTCAGAGGAGAACATGTCCTGGAGGATGTCTTACGAAGCTGTAATCATCAACAGTATATGCCTTGGGGAGTTCAGATCTACAGGTTTGACTTCAGAGGCATTAAGCAGCACAAGCAAAAGGTCTCTAGACGCCCTCTCTCTCTTGTGATTTTGTACTATAGCACCCCATTGAGGGTTTTGTATATCTGCAAGCTTATCCATTAATAAAGAGGAAGATATTTTGTTGGAGTTTTCCCCCGTATTGGGTTTCCCCAGGGTAAATCTCTGTGTGCATTTCTGATCTTGATACTTACGTTGCTCTCTTATTTCAGTTTTCAGTACCTTGTGATTTAAAGCTTGTGAAGTGTTGAAAAAGAAGTTAAAAGATCATGTTTATTTGAAATCAAGCTCAAAATTTCACAGTTGTGGCACTTGGAGGGTTTGATCTCATCTGTTGAAGAGGCCACGACATGAGTCTGGATTGTTGGCTTGTATTGTGTGTTTTCCATTGAGGTATTGCAGCTGCCATAGCAGCCATTGGATTGTTGTATGCAGATCTTCATTCATAATAAAATACCACATATTGTCTCTTCTATTTATGGTGTATTTGTATCACATGCAATATGTTTGACAAAATGTCTATTAGTAGAATACATGCAAAYTGTTTATGAAAATTTGTCAACCARATTAAAGCATCAAGATTATTTATTGCACAGAAGGACATAATATCCCAACCCATTCTACTAGGGATATTACAGTGGTATCGGAGTTGGCAATCTTGCCAGCCTGTGATTGCATCAAAGCACTTTCCTTGGTCAAAGAAGGGAAAAAAAAAATTGCTGATTTTTTTTCTTCTAGGGGAAAAAAGAGGTTGACGCACTTCAAGTTCAGATCTGAAACTTTCTRAGMAGAATTTGGAAAAACAAATTGGATATTTGAATTCCTCTCAGAAAAATACCCAATTTCAAAAAAAAAATCGACCGAAACGAAGTCCAAAATGTAAAGTTATCAACATTTTAATTTCGGCAATTTTTCAGGGTTTTTCCGAAAAAAGTCGCGCAATTTACAAAGAAGAGAGAAAACATGAGTTCATTCCATGGAAAAGGGTTTATTAAATGTTTGTCCATTGAGACAGTTTGTGCAGCTGAGAGGCAAGCTTGGTGTGGCTTAGAATGACTCCCTCGCTGAGAAAGAGTCTTAAATTTGGCAACATCGACAGTCATTCTCCAATGAGAGGAGGTATTGACAATAACCAGGGGGAACGTACAACCTCTATGAGTCAAACCAAAAGTCAGGACGAACGAGATGCTATATGATCTTGTGAATCTAACCAAGGCAAAGGAAGAAGTCTTGTAAGTCTAAGACAAAAGTCAAGATGTAAGTCAAATGCAAAAGTCGGGGGGAACGTACAACCTCTATGAGCATGGACAGTGCAAAAGCCAGGGGGAACGTACAACCTCTGTGAGCATAGATAGACTAGTGCAAAAGTTAGGGGGGACGTACAACCTTTGTGAGCCTAGTCAAGCCTTGTGAGCCATGAGCAAAAGTCGAAGCATCTAGCAAAAGTTAGGTTGTATGTGCAATTCCTATGAGCTAGAAACAAACAATCTTCCTTATGCAAATAATGTAAATGTATTGATCTAGTGCTTTGGCACATGTAACATTATCCACCATGAAAAGAAATTCGAGTTGCCTAACTCAGTTGTAAAAGTCAATTTGCATGTTTAGTCTAAGTTGTCAAACTCAAGTTGTAAAAGACAAGTTGTATGTGCATTGTGGTCAAAGTAAAGTTGACAAGTCGAGTTGCATGTTGCATGTCAAGTTGCATGCATGCATGTCAAGTTACATTGCATGCATGTCTAGTTGCATGTTGAGTTGCATGCCATGCATAAGCCAAGTCTCACGGGCGAGTTGGCATGCAAAGTTTAGTCAAGTCAAGTTACTAATTCGAGTTGAGTCTAGTGGAAAAAGACATGTATGCTCCTTCTAGTTTAAGTCCACTCTCCTCTCCTCTCCTCTCCATGCCTTTATATACAGAGCTCGACCTCGTCTTCAAAACACACAGGTTATTCAGCGTAAGAGTGAAGGATATAGAGCAGTAAAGGACAGCGATTAGTGTTGTCTATATCAGCAGTGAAGGAGTCGAACAATGTTGTCTATATCAGCAATAAAGGACAGCGATTAGTGCTATCTATATCAGCAGTAAAGGACAACGAACAGTGTTGTCTATATCAGCAACAAAATACAGTGAATAGAGTTGTTTATATTAGCGGTAAAAGTCAGTGAAGTTTTTGTGTTTGTCGGTCACACAGTCAGGTATTTTCATGGTGGATTATTGTACTTGACCTTACATATTATTTCCAATAAAGAAAGATTGTTTGTTGGGGTTTTTCTCGCTATATAGGGTTTTATTGTACTTGACCTTACATATTATTTGCAATAAAGGAATATTGTTTGTTGGGGTTTTCTCCCTATATAGGGTTTCCCTAGGGTAAATTATTGTGCATGTGTGAGATTAGATTTGAGTACCTCTTCTACTTTTGTTCATCATTTTTGAGTATCCATTTTGTTGGTTGATAAATCAAATTTTGTTTAAAGCGTTGAAGAAACTAAAGAAATAATCCGCATTTTAAATCAAGCTCGGTAATTTAACATGATATCAGAGTTAAGGATGTGAAAGAGCTTGTTAAAGTGCAGGAACAAGGTACACATAGATCCAGAGAGCTTGATCAATTTTCAGCGTGAGTTACATGGCATCCTCCATTTCTGCCAGGGTCGAGGATAGGCTTGAAGGAGCTTCCAACTTCAATGTGTGGAAGCTCAAGATAATGAATATCTTGCAAGAGCATGATCTTGAGCAGTATGTGACCTCAGTAATGGAAGAACCCACCCCTAATATAAGAAGAGCGGCCTTCAAGAAGAATCGAGCAAAGGCCAAAAGAATTATCTTTGACTCAGTGAAAGACAGTATAATGCCAGCAAAGACTTTGTTAATGACTGCCAAGGAATGCATGGATACCTTGGTAAATTTGTATGAGAAAAAGGCACCAAGTCAGAAGAAGACACTTAAGCACAGGCTTAAGTATTTGAAGATGGAGAAAGGTGACTCAGTGGCATCTTTCTCTTCCAGAATAGCCCAGATCAGAGATCATCTTTTGGTCACAGGTGTCACATTGGATGATGATGACTTAGTGCAGGCCATATTTGATGGTCTTCCTTCTTCATGGGAGACCTTCTTATCCAGTGTGAGTGGGAGAGAGATTCATCCCATGTTTGAGAGGTTATGGCATGACTGTTAATCCAAACATCGTGCCTCAATTGCTGAGGATGATGAATCCAAAAGAAATCAGAAATATCCTTCTAATGAAAGAGAAAATAGAAAAGAATATTACCCGGTTTCTGCTTTATCCATTATTGTTATCACCGGGCCGAAAACTTGGTTAGTAGACAGTGGTGCATCAAAGCACATGACAGGGTAAAAGGAGATCCTTTCAGATTTCAAGAAGAAATCCTCTGCATAGCAAGTTGAGCTTGGGAATGACAAATGTTACAAGATAGAGGGAGTAGGCTCTATCTCCTTTAGATTGGAATCTGGGGCAATGCTTCATGTTGATGAAGTATTATATGTGCCAGGGCTCAAGAAGAATCTATTATCAGTTGCAACCCTTGAGGACAAGGGATATTGGGTGATCTTCAAGGACAGGAAGGCACTTCTGTATCTATCCATTAGATACATTCACCAGATCAATAATTCAGTTTGGAAAAAGACCCTTCTTTCGGGGAGAAAATCTAATCATCAGATTGAATCTGCAAGAAATATTCTTCCCTCCCCGAAGAATAAAATTCTCTTATCAAAAACCTAGGAAGATCAATAGATTTTAGGATGACACAGAGGTAGTCCTCCTAGGTCAAAATCCCACGGAGATCCCTATAGAGAATTCCCAATAATTTACAGTAGATCTCCCTTCTGTTGCTCCCCAGGAATATTGTGAGTATTTCATGCTAATACTTCTTTTTCATGATCGATAACCAGTGGATTTCTAGACACTCTATTGTCTTTCTAATAATGATCATGTCAGGATCTGGACGGACTAGTCCTTCTCATTCCAGGGTCATGGGTGGGCCTCTGGATAAATTCAATATGGGATACTTCTATATCATCACCGGACCGGGATAGGTTCAAGATTCCATCTAACTCGTGGAGATCCAAGTGAAATACCTCTCATGTATGACGAACGTCTTCTGAAGTAGCAGAAGGTTATTATTCGTACGAATCCTATTCTTTCGAAATGATACAGACATGCGTTGATTGGAACGTTTTCTGATGCACGTAAGTTTTTCTTACTAGTATTATCAAAAGTGATCATATTATGTTATACTATTTTCATCGAAGAATTCATTCAATCCGTTAGTTAGATTCCGTTACTCGAACCGATTCTATCAATTACATCTATTTCAT